>JARJDW010016269.1:0-15031 GCA_030264715.1 Adinopsis sp. GC000173 | reverse complement strand
ACGTATACAACCGTGAAAACAAAGTTGGACTGAAGTCGGGGCGCAAGTTGGATTGAAAGTCAGATAATGAGTGGAGCCTACTGTCAAACTAGTCGGCCTACTAGTTGGACTACAAGTTGGGACGTGAATGGCCCGCTTAAAAGCATTCACTCTTGAAACTTTACTCTATAACACTACTTATTTTAAGTATTATTATGACAGGTACTATTTCTATTCTATTGATAACACTTATTGCACATTCTTTTTCACTAGAAACCAGTAGGCACTTGGAAAACTTATTTTAAATTTGTGGTTAGCAGCAGTAACCACTTGTCCTGAAAGGGTTAACTGTTATTTATACAATGTTCAAGACCTACACCCAGGAGAAGAGTCTTTGCTGATTGACAATAATCCCCAAGTAAAGTTTACCTTCGATGGTACCCCAAACGATTAAAGTTTAAGTCTAAGGATAATAAAGTACGTTACACCTTAGAATCTAACAATGCAACTCATCTCTTCTTAAATTCCTCAAAAGTCTGTGTTTGCTTCTTGGGACACCCTGCATGTTTGGCTTTTTTGTTTGCAGTAAATTGATTGATTTATTTGGCATTGAATGCATTTGAAGTAAATTGGAAAATATTGAAATGATTTTGTGTTATTTTAGGTTATAGGTTTAGTAGAGAATGAGAGTAATTTCTATTTATTAAAGAAAAATTCAATTTGGCCAGCGTTAGGACGTGGGTCAGTATCCTAAATGAATTTAATATCATATTACCATTTCGAACTATTATTAAACTAAAACTGGAACGAGCTTTTACTACGTTTTTGTTTTTGTTTGTCCATCGGCCGGTTATAATAAATAAATATTTGCAGATTTAATACGGGTGTAATACTATACCGTTTAGACAGATTAAGAGCATTATCCTGGGATAAACTATGGAAGCAAGTTGGTAAAAAGGCGGCGATGACTTATGGCGCAACATTATTGGGCGATCAGGATATAATGAATACAGTTATAAAACAATATCCACATTTTTTATACCAAGTGCCTTGCTCGTGGAATACACAATTAAGTGATAACACGAATAGCTATAGATGCTATGGAAGTAACCCAATTAAGGTAGCGTTTCTTTCTCTTCTCCCGCCACCACTCGAACGAACGAACAAACGAACGAACCAACCAACCTCCATTCCATACTTTTTAGCACAAAAAAATATTTTATATAATCGTTCGTTATTATAATGTTCGGCACGTAAAAACGTTTCATCATTTTATAGATTATACATTGGAATTCACCAAAGAAATTTGATGTTATAAATAAAGATGCGGAATATTTTAGAAGCATTTATCAGACTTTTGTCGAACTAAATGGATATTTGGTACGAATCGCATTGTTAGATTGTTTTAATAAATCTGCCGATACAACTGTAAGTAATATTATTGTATCTACTACTTTCGCGTACATATTTCTTATATTAATTATATTGATGATCATAATAATGTACGAAAAAAATCACTCGTCGTTTTTTTCTTTTTTGTCTTGATATTATTTGATACATAAAAAGCTTTTAGTCTCCGAACATCATTTATCATTTAGTGTGTTATAAGTTATCAAGCACATTTTTATAGAAAAACCTTTCAAAAAAATAAATAATAACATTGTAATTCATCAATGAAAATCTATTTTTTAAACGGATTTAACTTGTACAATAATATATGGTGTATAGAACATCGGTGTACGACTGCTTTAGAATTCAGTATACGGCCTGTTTGGATGGAATAAATTTTTGTTTGGATATTCGATTTTTGTTTGCTATACCACTAAAATACATTCAGTGTAAAAATTTCAGCATTTTCAGAACGATTCATTAAAAATCTTTAAATTACTGTATTACTTTTCTATTTTAATATTCAATTTTAAGTTTTAATGCAATAATACAACAAAAATAATATCTTTTAGGCCAAACTTAAATTGAATTTATTTTTTATATATATTTTTTAGAATAAAATAACATTAAAACTTTTTATAATGTGCTTAAAGATGACATGAGAAGGAATTTATCATTCTATATCAATGATCGTATATATATAGCTGTTCGAATCTATTTTACGAAAAGAAATATGTTATAATGCGATTTAAATTTGATTGTTGTAGGATAGTGTTAGCGATGTTTGTTCCGAATTTGATAAAGCGACGACGTCGAAATGGCGCACCCTATTATTTTTCAAATTTTTCGAATACACGCCGTCTCAGAACGATGTAACATTTGTTGCACAACTATCCTACGATCGTTTACAAATGGTTGAAGAGCTATCAAAGCACTGGGATGGTAATTAATCATTAGCAAATGAAATCAATAATTTTATTAAGTTATATATGTATTTAATTAAATTTCAGGCCCAATTAGTTTAACACTTTATGTGACTGATCCCGAATTTCAACAAGCGAATCAATTTATTGATAATTCGGAAATATTGCAGGAGCGTACAAACATCGCCTATCATGCCGTCTTCAAACAGGGGGTAACATAATCTAATTACGCGTCGAATTGTTATTTTATTATCATTGCTTTCTTTGCATTTGAAGGAATACTATCCGATTAATTTGCTACGAAATGTGGGTTTGCGGAACGTGAATACGCCGTACGTTTTTCTCGCCGATATCGATTTTCTACCAATGTTTGGCCTTTATAATACGTTAAGGAATACGCTAATGGGCATAAAAAATATGAATAAAAAAGCACTTATTGTACCAGCATTCGAAACGCAACGATATCGAAGCAAATTTCCAAAGAACAAAGTTGAACTTTTGCAAATGTTGGAAACGAAATCGCTGTTTACATTTCGTTTTGATATTTGGGCGCCGGGTCATGCTCCAACTGATTATAGCAGATGGAAGAGCGCGAAGGCACCTTACACAGTACGTTATAAATAACATTTCTTGCACATACATTATTATTAGGTGATTGAAATTCAGTAAGTAGCAGGTAATGTAGATTGCATTTTTAGCGATAAACACATAAATCAAATTCTTTTTACCACTTTAACTACTGAGGTATAGGTAGTTGTAGCAGCGTTCAGTATTTGCGCAGCTCTTTGATAATTTTCTTACAATTGCGCACTCTTTAGTAGAAAATCGCGGAATTTTCTTACAGAGTAATGAGTATACAATCTCTTTTACATCTTCCGGCCGGCCTTGAATAGCGTTTAAATTAGTCCATCTTCTATTAAAAATTTCATGTTTTAGTCATTTTATTTTGATACAGTAGATAGCTTATTTCTGGTAATATTATCTTTATTTTTATTAAATATCTCTTTTATTTTTTAAAGTATGTTTCTTAACTTTATAAATGGTTGTTTTTAATGGGAGTTAGAACTTGCACCGCAGTAGCAATTCGCCAATGCATTAAATTGCCCAAGTTACTTGAAATTGATTTTTTACACGCAAGTGCAAAAACGAAATTTACGTAGTTAAATGACATCCGAAGAAATAAATCTTTTATTGACTCTCTTTCGTTTCGGTTACAATCTTAACGATTAGCTGTTCAAAAAATCAACATTTCCTTTTCTACAAAGAAAAATTGCTGACTTTGAAGATGGTACTTCAGTTATCGAAACACTCGTCAGCCAATAAACCATTTATTCTGTATGGCGATTGAATTATAATAAAAAACAATTATTTTTTCTCAATATATTATGGTATGGCTCACCGATTATTTTTTCTTCTTTTTTGGTTTGTTCAATAAAAATTGAAAGGCAATAAAAATGTCTAGATATTATTAATACAATATTATATCAAACGCATATTGCTTTATTGAAAAATACAAAATCGCTTTTGATGTCTCATCAATTTAATATTGTATTATTGATTTCTGTTCGAATCTACATTAAAATATCGCATTTACAAATACTTTGCGTGTCGGCTTTTTAGCGCAGCCACTATATTTCACGTATTACATCTATCAATCATTGGAGTGTGAAATTTAACCATCGCATATATCAAATCGTAGTGGTGTAGCAGCAGCTAAGAGGCGCGCGATATTCGGACGCCGCTCATCCCTGCATTTGCGACATTAGTATTTTATTAGCAATAAACTTTCAACTCGTCCAATTTTACGACGAGTGTGTTTGTTTGTATGTGTGTGCGAATATTTTTGAATATTTTTTAGGTGAAATGGAAGCCGGACTTTGAGCCGTACATTGTTGTGAAAAAAGATGTGATAGAATACGATCATCGATTTATGGGCTTTGGTTGGAATAAAGTGTCGCACATTATGGAATTGGAGTGCCAAAATTACGAATTTATCGTTTTGCATAATGCATTTATAATACATAAGCCACATTCGCCGAGCCACGATATCGCCAAATTTCGAAAGTCGCCCATTTATCGAATGTAAGTTTATATAAGCAAAATCTTTTCATCATCATCAGCAGCATCATATTTATTTTATATATCTATCTATACAGCAAGATGCATATTCGTCTAAAAACTTGCTGTTTTTTTTCTTCTTCTCTTTCGCATATCATTTACATTTCGCCTACTAAAAAGCGCTTTTTGCGATAAATTTTTTAGGTGCTTGCAAAATTTAAAGGAAGCATTTGTTGAAAGATTGAAAACGAAATACGGCAGAGTGTTCGACAATAAAACAACTCAAATCAATAGACCTGACGTTTAGCAGCCAGCGTAGAAAAATAAAATAAATAAGAAACCAAAAAACTATTATACGCCGCCAAAAAATAAATTTGTAGCCAAAACTATACCAACTCACGTACCTTTAAAAGATAAATAAATAAATTATTGAGCTCAAAGTGTTATATTTTATGCATAATTATATAATATATATCGATTATATGTAAATAAAATATTTAATCGTCGCACAGATTTTGATTTTCCTCCTCTTTCCCGTGAAGATGATGTCATCTTTCTGGTGAATTATTGATGTCACCTAAGAGATGGGATTTTAATTACACTGGAATACATCTGCGACATGATATTTTTTATTTATATATGAGGGTAAGTCAACTATTACCTCTATATATGTTTTTCCTATCAGATGGTTTAGGTTATGTAATATATGCAACTTCATACACACATTTTATTTCATTCCAGGAAATGTCATTCAAATTGGAGTGCCAATTAAATTTGAAAAACTGATCATGATTGCGTAAGTTTGACATAATTATTTATTATACGATTGTTTCGAATTTCCGATATTGTTTAATTCATAAAATCAAAGGCAATGATCTATTCAAACACATTAGTGAGTGTGAGTTATTTGAGGTTAGAATTTTAAAAATATATCTAATTTTCTCTTACAAAACAGCGACAAAAGAGACAACCTAATTGGCTCAAATGCTTAAAAACCTAATAATAATTAAACCATATATGTGTTTTGTACTTTTCAATACTGTACTACCATCATAACGAAAAATATAACCACATTGCGAATGATACATAGTTGATTTACCCTCGTATACTAATTCGGTTTATAATTCGTAAATTGCATACACAGTGTCTGTTTTATTCTTTGCTTTAGTGTAAAATTAACCATCAGCATGTGAAAATTTATAGGAATTGAAGTCAATTTCCCCCGCATTTTTACAAAATCAAATTTAAATGTAAATTTCTCATTCTCTAATACGAAGAGAGAAAAAATTTGCGCGCTTGTTAAAATGCGTCTTTAGTTACTAAATAGAAATTTACCGCCTTTTCCATGCGCTGCATTTTAATTGTTCGCGCTGCCATTGCCGATGTAAGAATAAATAATTAGTTTATTATTTTATATATATTAAAATTTGTGAGCGCTCTTGAATACAATTTTATGATAAATTAATCAATTCCTTCTTCGCCAGATTTGCATATTTAAGCATCGTTGTTGTTGTTGTTGTTGTTGTGTGCGTTTTTTCTTTCTGTGAATTTCGCTGACATTGAGTGTATCGTATCCCCAAAACGATGTTGTTGTTTTGTGTGTGCACGCACACACAAACACACACACACACACACACACAACACAAAAACGCAACCGAACGACCTAAACCCCCGATTAATTTCGTTTCAATATGATTAAAAAGTCATTACGCGATTGGGTCGCATCTTTGCATTAATGAAAAATCCTAATTTGTATTTAAAGCGTTAATAAAAACGCTGGATTTTTTTCCAGCCAGCCAGCGGGAGCGCGCGCTCGTTTCGTCGGCGTCGCGTTCGGTAGATGTCGCCTCAATTCGTTGCGGCATTAGCAGTCTTTTTGGTGTTTAGCCGCCAATCGTCCGTGTGCTTTCCTCGGAGCGTGTTATGAATTTACCTCAATTTTCGCAAAGTTGTTACGCCGCGTCGTCGTGCTAACGATACTATACGAATAAATGAGTTAATAATACCAATCGGAAAATAATCAGTGTATTATTGTTCAGTGATTTAGTGAGTGGTTTGTACACACATATACACACCACTATATTATCATCAACTGCAATTTTGAGGTTAGTTCTTTTTTTTTTCATCATGTTATTGCTAACAAAATATTGTTTCGCTTTCGTAATTACGTGTTATTTTCGGAAAATGTATGTTTTTGATGTAATGTAATCGATATCATTAAGCAGCAGCAGGGATGTAATTTTCCACAACGTTACTTTCACTTAAAAACTTTAAAATTCAATTTTTCATAAAACGCAAATTTTCAAATTTATAAAACAATACTTGTATGGTATTTGCGTGTTTTTTACCCAGTATTGACTTATATTATTAATTACAAAATGCTGTGAGCGCGGGTTAAATTATTGATGGACAATCGAGATTAGTGTATATATGTATTTATACAAGATTTTAAGATAAATTGTAGGTATTTGTGTGTGATCGGGCGCTGGCGACCTTGATACACTAGTGCAGCCGAAGAAAAAAAATTCGGCGTAGTTGGGGTTAAATTATTGATGGACAATAGATGAGCAAATTTATAAGAGAGATTTTAAATTAAATTGTTGTTATTGAGTGTTGTGATTGGGCGCTGGGATGTATAAAAAAAATCGGCGTTATTAATTAAATTATTGATGATCAATGGAGATCTTGGTGATACACAAGTGCAGCAGAGGAGAGGAAGGGATGTATTAAAAAATTCGGTTTAAATTATTAGTGTATTCTAAGATAAATTGAAGGTATTGAGTGCGATCGGGCGCTGGCGACCTTGATTGATACACAAGTGCAACAGAGACGGGGTGTATGATCAAAAAATTCGGCGTAGTAAATCCGCTTGCTGTTGTTTATTCTTTTATCCAGACAGATTTATTATTAGTAACTCGCAAATCGATAAAAAATGATTGATAATAATTTTTCTTCTCGCTGGATGATAGCGATCATTCCCTATACTACTTGTGTATCTATATTTTTTTTGTAGCTGACTGGCAATGATAAACTTCTTGGAAGTTTATGTAATACGCACACACACGTATACTCACGGGTAGATAAAGTTGTGACGAACGCGCCGTGCCACACTAATTGCGTATATATAGATATAATAGTTAAATTGTATGAAATAATTGATTTGAGATTATTTTGCAACAGCAGCAGCGACGTGTCCCTCTCTCCATTACTCTTTATGTGTGTCCCTTTTGTTATTTAATTTAATTATTTGCTAACTAACCGAAAATGGTCGCATTAAAAGATTCCGATCAGTGATTAATTCATTTTCAATGCTGATTAATGTAATCAATTAGATTTAAAGCGTTCGGTGTTTTAGTTATTTTCTCCTACATCCAGCTAATTATTGTCAGATTATTCTTATTTTATTCAATCTTCAATTCAAACGCTCAGATGTGCTCTAAGAATTCGTGCGCGAACGTTTTGTGTACGATGACGATGTAAAATTGCATTCTTTGCGCCCTTGACGCTGCAAAAAAATTGTTTTGAGGGATGAATTGTTATGAATTATTGTAAATAGATTACAGTACAATTCTATTCGTCGAGAATGTTTTGTTACAATACATTTCTTTCTTCTTATCTATCTTTTGAAATACATTTGATCTCGATTCGAATTATAATAATTTGATGCTGAATTTTAATATGATGTAAGCACTTATTTTAATTACAGCGATTAATAATTTTTAATTAAATCAGTTTTTTATGTTTTGTTTATTGATTTAATATCTTAATTTATAAATATTTAACGATTTTCTTTATATTTTCAGTCGTTTTGCTGCAGTTTTCTAAAAAATATCTATATTTAAATATTTTTCAAGTAAAAAACTTATATAATATTATAAAACAATTTATTTTTAACAATTTTAATTTCTTTCAATCAGTTAGCCAATATTTTAATATTTTCTTTAACTTTTTTTGTTGTTGTTTACCTAAAAATTTCAACATTTTGATAAATAGATGCAGTTTTTAACATGTTTTGTTCTAAAATAGTTGCTTTTGATTTATTTCTTCAAATTTTAATTTCACAAGTGAAAAAGCCAATTAGAGCTCAAATTTTTTGTTTTAACCTTCATTTTTAACAGGAATTATTAGCCATTTGATCGTATTTATTGCATCAGTGATATTTAAAACATTGCGAAAATTAGTCAATTCTGGAAAATGTTGCGATTTTAATCAAAACTAAAACTCAATTTGTTTGCTTTTGAAATAAAATTCATATTTTAATCATATCCCATATTTTCGCACAGAGATTAATAATAATAACATACATGTTGCGCAATGCATGCTGAATGTATGTGTATGCATACATTTTATATTTATTTGTGCGTTACAAAATCATGTTATACGATCGATGAATTGCTGCGAAAGATTAGAGAAATTATTATTAATATTTTAATGGCATTCTATTATACAATATTATACACTTTTTTTCGCATCCATGCACAAAACCAGTAACGGATCGATTAAATTTTTGTTTGTTTTGAGAGACATCATTTGGAACGGGGCACTAAAAATTAGTAAGGAAATTTAGAAAATGTGCAAAACTAACCCTTTGCTAACGAAGTTGGCAAATAATTGTCAAACCATATTGAAAACGGTGGAAACCAACCTTTGACTTCTTACTGTGAGTTTGACAATTATTTGTTACAATAATGTAACCTCAATCCTATGACTCGGGTTTTTTTATTGGACATGAATTTAGTGACTTTAGGTTGGCACTGTTTAGGATTTGTAGTTAACTTCATGCGTTATGGAATGACAGTAGCTTATTATAAATATAATTTATGTTTCGACATTAAATTTAAAGCTAATTGATTTGCTGTTAATGTTTATATAATAAGATTTTTTGCTTGATATACTTAAGTCAACTACTTAGTCTTTAAGTGAGAATATTATTTGAGTGATTTGGAGCGTTTTCTATTTCGGGGTCTGACACATATCTGCACCACTGCACAAAAAACGATTTTCCTATATGTATGGTATGTAATTTTTCCAACATATCGATGTGTATTTGGTCCGGTTGGAGTTTATTATGCCAAGCCATCATCAATGAAATTGCACATTTTAATAATGGAGTGCGCTAAGCAGTTTTAACGCGTCGCGTAATTTATTTTCATTGCGAAATGTGTTTTTTATTTTTTTCCCACTCCGGACCGGAGAAAAAAAACTGCCGCTGTCATACGCATCGAGAATTTACGGCCGATAAATTTCTAAATTGCTGCGAAAAATTGCGCCGCTAATATTTACCAAATTTGATGGATGACTATTAGCGTACGTATACACTGCCCGGATGGTTGTTGTTTGCTGGAACAACGCACTTTATTACGAGCGAGGATTTATTTGCGATGCAAGTTCAATCGCCTTACATCGGATTAGACAACTGTCAGTCCTCATGTAATGTTTATTTTATTGTAGGTGAGAGGATACATGTAGTAGTCCTTTGCACGCGCGCTATATAGCTCTACACTGCTACTTTTTAGCATTTTAGTCAAATCAGCATACATGGCCGGAATCTTGATTGGGCGCGTTTTAATTTGCGAGTCGGGCGTTTAGAGAGCAAACACGTGGTGCGACGATAAATTGTATGCTTATATATGCCATGATGTTGTGTCAGCGCTGTTGCTGATAACAAGTGCGACGGACGACGAATTTAAGAAACGCAATCATGTTGAGGTTATGTTATATGTTATGCGAGGATAATGAGAAAATTTTGTTACATTTGTTTTGTTTTCTAATGATTGACTTAAAATTTTGAGGGCGCGATAAATTTTCGTCTATCGTTGCAGTTATTAACACCAAAGCCGCATATTCTGTGTTGTTTAAAAATTTAACAGGCATTTTGAAGTTATTGTTAGATTAGGGGAAAATATGCGCTGAATTGAGAAAATTGACTCATGTTTTGTTCTGCTTTAGAACGTGATTTTATACGCGTTTTATTCGGGTCTACCTCTGGAAATGTGGATTCTATTAATTACTGTTAAAAACGCTGTGTAAAATAGGCCAAACCATCACATGTCAAGTTTGACAGAAAAGTGGACTCAATTTTTAGATTTTCTTGCAATTTTTACTTTTCCTATCTAGAGTTGGCATCATTCTAAAAATTTTTAGCGAAAATGCTTTGAAAATCGCTTGAAAAAAGCGAGAAACAATGAAAAGCTAGAGAATTTTACAATATGGACCTCGAGTCCACCTATTTGTCAAATTTTGATAGAATCCTCCTTTTTCGGAGGAAGTCCAGACCGAAACACGTCGAAAATAACTGGGAAAATGCGTAAAAATAAGCAAAAATCTGTTTCTTTCACGTAAATCGTTTTTGATATTCTTATTGCCACATTCACCTATTCTTTTTTGACACAGATTTGATTAAAAATGCAACAATCTTTCAATGTTTTATTGATTTCCAAATAAACATGCATATTTGATGGCAAATCGTCAATTTTAAGACGTAATCCTTAAGCTTTTACTTTGAAAACACATAAATAATATACGAAAATCTGGAATGCTTTTATATATTATGTCGGAAAATTGATTCCATTTAGCACCCTAAAAATCGCGCTCTAATTTTAGCCGCAGGCTTAACTTGCAGCCCCTTTTATTCAAATTTCGGTTTGTTTCACTATAATTTGCCGGAAAATCTGTACATACAATTACAAATATCATCGAAAAGGTCAATTTACGATAAAAATAAATATACATCAATAGAGAAGATAAAAAAATGCTCATTATTAAATATATATATATAAATAAAATGGTACATTATTAAAATATATAAATAGGCATCATCTCTATTTGTTCCATTTTGTTAAACATGCAGGCGGGTAATTTTAGCTTTCAGCATTTTAATAATCCTTTTTTTAATTCTACAATATACCTACCTACTCTGTTTATTATTCAATCGCATTGTGACTGGAAAATGCTAATAAAATATTTAATTTTTTACATAGAAAAAGACAATGTTGGCCCATATTTACATCACTACTCATATTCTACAACAATAAAGAGACAAAAAATTACAATTCAATGTAAAATGTTCTCAAAATATAAAAAAACATTAATTAAATAGATTCATATCTATCCCAGATTTAGAATATCTAAAAAAATATAATTTAGACTACCTGTTCTAATAAAATGATAAAAATAATAAATTTGATGGTTAAATCCCTTACTTAGAACACAGAAAATCAAGAAAAACGAAATGTTTGCCTTATATTTACACCACTACCCGCATTAAATTTGCAACAACAATATAATGAATATTCATAAATCACATGCGACAAGATTGCGACGATATAATCTCATGTATCATCGGACGATATTTGTGTACGCGCGTCTACTAATTAGCGTTTTATGATAATTTTAACGTAAGGCACATATTAAATCGTGCTGACTTAATTAATCATTGTGTTAGTGAAAGCTAATAGGTGTAGTCTGTGTTTGATCTTTATTGTGTTTATGTTTCCTAATAAGGACATGGCAGCGCAAGCACACTTGGTACGATGTGATAAGACGTCGCGCGCATTTGCTCGACGACGCGGCGCGAACTCCTTGCTGCTCGTGGGATTAATCAGCGAAATTGAAAAAAATCCACCGCCGCCGCCGAAAAAATTCCGTGTTAATCGAACAATGGCACACAACGATGAATCGGCGCATTTTTGGTGACGGTAGTGGTGGTGGTGCGGTGGATCGTCTTCATCGCGAAAAATTTAATTAATCGCATCGTTCACGCTCGACGACTTTTATTTTTGCTGCTCCAGCGGCGTCGGCGGGGTGTTATGGCGTTGGCGGCGCAATAATAATAGAGCGTTGAATAATAAATGTGCTACAAATTGTAATTAATTTTATATGTTTGTTAATATTAATATATGGATTATTATTAATAATGGAGATTTAATTTTGCTGTTTAAATTAAGTTTGTAATCGACAAATGAATTATTTACTGCAGCAGCATCCCAAAATTTGATTGTGCACGGGCATATTTTAAAACGCTTCTTCGCACCTGAATGTTTAATTACTTTTCAATTTTATATAATCAGCCAAGGAAGAAATAGTTTTTGTTTTTGCTAAAAAGTAACAAAATCAATTTTTACTTTAATTAACAATTTACATTCTTTCAATCAAAACATTTTTATTACTAATTGTATTGAATTTTACTTTAATTAAAAATGATCATTCTATGAATCAATTCATTTACAAAACATTTTATTAAATTTACAATTATAATATGAAAATATTGCGTTTTTTCCGAATAGAATTAAAATATTAATAAAAATGTAGCATTTATCAAATTTGTAATGAATTGCTAAACATTTGTCTTTATTGGATTACAGCAAAGCATTAAAATATGTTAATTAAAAAGCTAACAAAACAATGTAAGACATTTCAATAATTTACAATTAAATCTCAAAAATCTAAACATATCTAATGTTTGAACTGCAAGTACACACAAAGAGGGTATAAAATTCTGCCCCAAGATACATTTTTTGTAATATTAGATGAAGATTAAGTCGATGGCTTTAATGTAACCTCAATTTTGCACAATCTTTACATATCACTATTTACTTCTAAATCCGAAAATATTAAAATTTTCTGCGTAATAAGTGCTTGCATAAAAGTAATAATCTAAAAAATGTTCTAAGCTGCGTCACAATCTAATGGTAATCGATATCTAAATCAGTGGTTCCCAAACTATTACAAGTTAAATAGATGACCCTAATTAATGGTTTATCTGTGCGTCATAGACGCAACACTTTTTACATTGGATGTAGCCATCCTTTAGCGCAATCTCACTCGACATTAGTTAAAGAAATGTGAATTATGAAAAAATAAATAACAGTTGCGATAATGTTTTTCAAAAGTGATTATTTGTCAAGATAATGCTAAATGCAACGCACATTTTGAGTATCACTGATCTAAGTGAAAGCAACTTAATTTATACAAAAGTGAATGCATAGCGCATTTCTTCATTGCGATCTCACTCAAGATTAGCTAGGAAAAAAATGTGAATTATGCCAAGTTAAATAAGCGATGAAAATCATCGCAATTCGTTGTTGGTGGGTAATAGTAAAAATTTTCCGCGAAACGCTTCCACGAAAATGCGATTATTCGTCGGGATGCGCACCGCACAACAACGACAACAAAACGACGTCGACGACGACGACGACAACATTATATTCTATATATTAATTCAGCGTTCACAGCAACCTTTACAACTAGATATCTTTTGAGCGCGTCCGTAATGCTAAGTTTATAAAAGGATAAGACGATGTAGGCGAAAATATACAGCATGTGTTTGAAATACATCTATTCAATGGATTTTTTATGAAAAAAAAAACGGTCGTATAGGAGAGGAAAAAAGGAAGAAGAAAAATAAAGGCCGGATGAAGAGGTGCGGTAGAGGTTGAGAGAGGAAGAAAGGACGCGCGCCGTGCGGCAGCACCCATATAGCACAGATATCGCACCGAGAATTTTTTCGATCTCGTTGTTTGTTGCCATTGAGCGAAATAACATATATATGTTACCAGATGTTTTGGTTTTGCTTTGCTTTTCCTCCGCGCGCTGCGTTTTTACAACAAAATTTTTTTGCTCGATCGCATACACACACACGAAACACAATTCGATGTTTAAATTTTTATATAACATAACGTATCTATATTTTATGCGCGACAACGGAAATAAAAACGTCTCTAAATGTTGCAAATAAACTGAATGTTTTTGCCCGGCGCGTCCACCACCCACCACCAGCACCATGTATGCGTACAGTAGTAAAAATGTATAAAATAATATGGACATGCCGGCAGTATGTTCATTTTTTTTACTCTCCTTTCTCTTCTTGATTGTAACAAAGCGTTGTTGTTGTTGTTATTATTATTACTACCGCGTGAAAAAATACCATTGAATGGAATTTCGTATATATATATATAGAGTGCGCATGAATATACGAGAGAGCACCAACAACAACACACACAATGTGAAAAGTATCAAAATTCGTTTCATCCCCCCATTGTTCTTTTGTTCGAATCTAATACAGCAATATTTATTTTAACAACACATCAAGATTCAACGCTATTTATATTTCATACGCTCCTATTAAACAACAACAAATATACGCTGCTGCTACTCTATCTACCTACGCGGTATATATAATTAACACAATGTTTTGTTGCTGCTGCTGCTGCTGCGTGTGGAAAAGGTAGGAGGTTCAGTGTTTATAAATATTTTGTTCGCATCGCATTATGTGAAAATCGAGACGTAACAATAACAACAACAAATTCAGCAAATTACGCCTTATAATTATCGAATTATTAAAGAATCGTAGATTAGGATTAAAAGATAAAAAAAACCAAAAAAATATTTAATGATTCTGATGGAAATGTCAATAATTTATAATTAATTCTTAAACGTATTATATTTATACAAAGGACCCCGCACAAAACACTGTGATTTTGGACCTCACTGAAATTTTCTGAATTTTTGATATGTCATAGTATATGACCTCCTGAACAAAAGTTCCCCAGGTCAAAAAACTTTTGAATGGACAGTTTTTGAGATATAGACCATCAAAGTCACCAACTGCACAAAGCAGAAGGGATTTTGGACCTCACTGAAAACTTGTAAAATTGTAATATGTTACAGTTGGTGACAGCCCG
>JARJDW010016268.1:0-11126 GCA_030264715.1 Adinopsis sp. GC000173 | reverse complement strand
TCAAAGGGCTTTCATTATACTCCTTTAAACGCATTTAACAAGAATGCCTGCTTATAGGGGAGTTTTTATATTCAGATTAAGTTTTGAAAAAAAGTTTAGATGTGCATGGCATATGGATGTGCCTGAACTCAGAAAACTAAAAGAACATCTCTATCTGTCATAGATACCCTACGGTAATTCATTGAAATATGAGACCTATTTCAGCAGCATATTTCTATTTAGTTTTGTTATAATTACTAATAAAAAAGATTATAACCTTTAATACTTGAAAATTTTAAAATAAAAAAATCTATGGTTTATTTCAACACAAAAATATCCTATACTAGCTATAATTTAAAAAGCAAATTTTAATCGACTCTAGGTTTCAATGCAACAAACATTCCCTTCAATTAGAAAATGATGCGAAGTATTTATCTTAACCATAAATCATTTCATATAATAGACAATATGAAAATCAAAAATGTAAAAATCGTCATCAAAAATATATTATTTTCATCATCATCACCAATAATAATGGCTGGATGAAAAAATGTAATTTAAAATAAAAAGCAAAAACTGTAAAACAATTCACATCATTCTCTGATTCATTTAGAATTCACAACCATTGCATTTTTTCATCTAATCTTTTCAATTTTTTAACAACAACATCTAATAAGTAAATCAAAAAAACACATCTATAAAATATCAGTACTTTCATTTTGCTTAACAATTAATGCCAACAACAATTCTTAACTTATCTAATAAACTAATTTAGCCCATTTAGTGTTAATTTGCGTCTAGATCGGTAAATCGATATCAAAACTTTTTGCCGGGCCGTACTCGCGGAATTTTTGCTGGTTGAGCTTTTGACGATGCGGTTGCGACGACTTTCTAGGGACGACATCGTCGCACGCTTTCTCATCCTGCATCGGCGCGTCGATTGGAAACGTTCCGCCGAAAACAAGCGGCTTATAAACAACGACATCTTTATCTTTATCCACGCTTTTATTGAATAAGCTATTTTTCAAATTCGAAAATACGTTTTTCGATTTATGTTTCGCCGCCCACGCGTCGACCGTATCAACAATTAGATCGTTCTTAATTTTACTGCGCGCACCGCTGCCCTTAAGCAATTTGAAATCGGCCGAATGCTGGTAATCGGACGCCGAAATCGTCACGTTACTTTTGCTATCGTAATATTTCACCATCTTAGCTTTGTTATCCATATCAAACGTGTTATATTTAGTCAATTTAGCAATCAATTTCGATTGGTTCGTATCTTTAAAACAAATCAGCTGTGATTTCTCCTCGTTTTTATAGAGAAACTCCAGCTCGTCAGCGCTGCGATTTTTAATGGTGAAATAGCGTGACGATTGTTTGAAATTTCCCAACGATAATTTGCTGGTTGATGTGGAGGTGGTGGATGAGGTGGTCGCAGGTGGAGCCGAAGCCGCCGCGCTTCCCTGCGTCGCAGCAGCAGCAGCCTCCTTGCGCTTACGTAATATCGTGGTGGTTGTGCTTTTTGTGGTGGTGGTTGTACTTACATCTTCTCGTTTGTGTGATGACAGGGTGGATGGATGGATCATGCCATCATCGGGGCCTTGCTGCGTCCACAAAATTTAAGTTCGCACGATAAACAAAATACAAACAGAAAGTTTTGGCTCAGACAATAGTTTTCAAACGTATTTTTTGATAATCCTTTATTTCTTTTATAATTTACAGTTTGGTGCAAAAGTATTTATAAATTGTTTTTAAATTTCGAAAAAAATTAACCAGTTACAAAAAAGAACACAAATGAAAACAATATATTTCTAAACCATCATACAAAAATTAATTGGATTTCAAGTTTAAACAACAAATTCAACCTACAAATTAATGATAAAATGTAATCGCATCATTTTTGCACCAAACTTCATTGCCTTAATTGCTAAATAATTACCTCACTTTGAGCAACACCCCAATAATCATTCGATTTCGTAATATCCAGCGGTTCATTTCCATCGAGCGATAGTGGTTGTTGATTCCATTGATTATGCGCCACATCGGGCATCCATTGCTGTTGCTGTTGCGCGTCATACGCTGGCGAATAGTCTTGTTGCGGTGGCTGTTGATGCATCAAGCTATCATCGATTTGTGGCTGCTTCGATTCGGGCATTTGCCAACTCTGCGGCTGGTAGGTCTGCTCAATGTGCGTTTGATGTGGCTGAAACGCATCGGGATGTTCGTTTAATTGTTGACTCACATGGTTGTCGGGGTTTTGCGGCGTTAAACCCTGAAATAATGTTTTGTCAATGGTTGTTTTTCATTATTACCTATAAATGAAGCAATTTTTACAAAAAAATATACCCAGTTACAAAGATTTGCGTTTTTAAAACAAAAATTTTATTTTTAAGAACTCAAGTAATTAAAAGCTAAAATTTACATCACACTTCTGTTGCATCGCCCGCAACTCCTTCAGCCATGAGTTATCTGGGCGACTAGAATCTAAATCGACGTTCGCATCGCTGCCATTATCGTCCTCAACCACAATTGGATCGTAGTACTTCAGCCGATCGGCCAACTCGCAGACGCGACCTAATAGAGTCGATTGCTGGTGCTGCACCACATCTGGGTTGCGTAGCATTCCAGCGGCGATCTGCTCCAAATATGCGAGCGACGTCTCCAAATAGCCGTAGTCCGCTAAGCGCGTGGCAATTAGATATTTGTATGCCTGAAAATAACAACAGAATTATTAATAATTAAAAAATTATTAAAATTCAAATGGAAAGAAGCATTTTAGCATTCTTAATATTCGCTTGAAGAACCAACCTAAAATAATTCTTAATTTATATAAGACCGAACTGGTGCTGTCAATTGAATTCAATGACAGATAGATATAGATTTCCCATGATATCGAATATATGGCCTATTTTATAACCGACGGGACATTTATTTCAAAATAGGCATTTTTGTATTAAATTCGAGTATAAGACGCACGCACCTGAATTTTGAACTCAATTTTTTTGAAAAAAAAAGTACCCACTATAGCCAGCAACATACGATGTATACCAGCTTTTTATCACATTGTAAAAGACTCTTACCTGAAATTCGGGTACAAAGAATGTGGCATCGTTCAGCGTGCAGGCGTACTCATAAATTTCAGTCATGTGTATGGCTTCGTTCGTTGCAAATTGCGTGAACGGCTTACTGGCGTTACCTCCTAACAGCACCATTTTGGCATTCTCAGCACCGTAGCGGCCAAACCCTACCTCCGCCATCAGATAGCAGAATTGCGCAGCATATAAGCTGCCGCGTGCCATCAGCGTATCGGCAAGCGTTGTAATTGCCTTTCGATCAAGGTCGGGACGTTGTGATGTGTTAGATAAGATCATAGCAAGATGAGGCCGCCAATCTCCCCATTTCTCATCTTGTACGCTCTGAAAAGCAATAGTGATAAGTACTTAATTAAATCAATGATTGCCAGTCAACACTTACAGTGACCGCAGCTGGGATACGTCCAGATAACAATTGATATAACGTTTGCAGCGGATCGTTCATGGGCAATCCGTTTGCAAAACGCATCATCACATTGGCATATGTTCGCTTGTCAAGTTTGCTTGCTAAAAATAGTGCATGTCCCCATAAGCTATTCTTCATCGCCCATTCCAAAGCTTCCTTGCCTGAACCATACAGTAGAAACTCGCGAAATTTACTAGTCACGTACTCCTCCTTAAGCTGCTGTTGGTGCGTCGAAGACGTAACACTTTCGCTATTGCTCAGCGGTTGTTGCTGTTGCTGAACATCCTCCAGATTACCGCTGCTATTTGTGGAGGTAACTGACGGAGGTCGTCGATTCGTCTGAAATTCGCAGCTACGATTCTTCATCAGCAGCTCAGCGATGTCCGCACCGACCACCATCTTAAACAAGAATGAACGTAAGCCGGTTAGCGTGGATGGGTTTTATGTCGATCGATGATTTATTATTAACTAGTTGGGCTTTTTTTTCGTTGTTGTTGTTAAGCATCGACGGTGGTGGTAATATTAAATCGGTCATTCGCTCCCACATAAAAGTGGTGGTTATATAATAATCATTTTTTTTGATGAATTATCGATGTGATATGAGGTGGGAATATGACTGTGTGGGATGTCAACGACTTCATTAAAAGTAGCGCAATCGTATAAAGGGAAATTGTATATTAATTTGAATTAAATCGTAGTTACGAAAAATATGTCACTGGTAATAAGCTTTCCCAATCTTAATTTTTTATATAAAAGTACAATAGTCTAAAATTATTAGTTATTTATGGTATTTTGAATATCTGATTAGACGTATATTTACGTTTTGTTTGAAAGTTTATAATTAAAAGAATGTAATTGCAGGATATTCAACTCACGTTTTGAATGCGCAATATAGACAATCTTTTCAAATAATTTTAATTTTTTGGATTATAAAATAGTAATTACAATTCATGCAAAGTGCTAAAATATGAATATACCATTATAAAAAATTAGAAATTTAGTTCAGTTTTAAAAAAAATGTAAAAATTCTAAAGTTGACAAAATTCAATAGTTAACGAAAATCGAATACCTGTCGAGCGCTTTATAAGAGATTTAGATTTAAAAAAATTCTTTATAGCATCTAGTTTATAGACACTTTGGCACTTAAAACTTAATTTTGATGAAGTACAAATAGTCGACACAATTTTGGACATTTTTAAGGTTCAGCGAAACTCGATATTTCTAGATAGCTACTTTTTATTTTCTTGGAGCACGCACGATGAAAGTACACCTACATCGAGATATTCGGAAAAATAGAAAAACTTATTCGAAAAGTAAAGTTCTGCTGAACACTAAAAATGTAAAATGTAATAGAAAATACTCATCCAAAGTACACTCCCTGGGAGTTTTTTAAATATTTTGATACATTTTTCTCTCCTTTTTCTAAAAAAATTATATAAATTTTTAAATATTGCATATATACCATATTTTAGGACAAAGGTATTAGAAAACAATACTTCACAAAGTGACAGATCTAGCGCATTTATAACTTATTGATAATATAACATTAAGAAACTACCTTTTGCTGGTTTGTAAAAATGAAATTGAGTTTCCCAATTAATTTTCAATTTATTTCCTTATCGAAAAAACCGAAAAAACATGTTGTTTTCGTAACCCAAAAACGTGATAAATAACTAAATCGACCCCGATTTCCAAACCACCTTATAAATCAATCATTCAAACCGATCCAACCACACAAATCACTTACCCCATTCTGTCTAATCAACAATATCAACAGCTCCCACATCAGAACGTACGAATCTACATCACCATCGCAATCCACCGCCATCTGCTGCTTCCTAATCTTCCCCATGCAGTACTCGATGATCGTCTTCTTATGCGTAATGCCCTTGACCAGCGGCCCGGGAAAATCGATCAGCTCCTTCAGATCGACGTCGGATGAGAACGTTGTTTGCAAATTGGTTATCTCGACTAGCGCTTGCTGCCCGTCGAGCGGATAGTGTGGAAGGACTTTCAGCAGACGGCCGGAGGTAATCGACGCTTTGATATGAGCAGTGGAGAATTTTGTCGGCGTAGAACGTTGCGGTTGGGTTTCTTCGAACGTTAAAGAGGAGTCTGCATAGTCATATTGGCGGCTCATGTTGACGCTAAACAAAAATCATTCATTTTATTTCAATAAAAGCATTTAACAGGATGTTCAAATACTTCACATAATACATAAAAGATGTGTTATTAAAAAAAAGTCAACGACTTTCATGCATTTTTGAACATTTGTACATCCAATGTAGTTTTAACAAATATAACATTGCAAAACGTGTTGTTTAGCTTTAATTAACTGTTATATAGATTTTTTGAAATTTAGTAAACATATTTAGAATGTAAATTTATAGATTATTTAATTAACAATTTAAAGTTTAAAACCCCGTTATTTTGTAAATTAAAATATTAACATTATTTTTAATAATAGTAGTACAATAACAATGTTAATTTATTTATTAAAAAGCCTTCGAAAACTTTGAAATCAATATGTATATTATAAGACGATTGTCAACAAAGTACACTTGTTTAATACACAAAAAACTTTTCATATAAATTTGCAAAACTTTCATAAATATGCGCATATGTGATTGAACAAATAACGTTTTTTTTGTAAACATTTTTTATCAATGAAAGTTTAGCGTTTTATTTTTGAACTGAGCCATGTTTTAAGCCAATCAAACAAGCGCTTAGAAATTAAACATTTGAAAAAGCCAATCAAAAAAACAAAGCGTTTATAAATTGTATAATATCATATATTCATAATTAATGATTATAAATGAAATGAAAAGCAAATAACGCCAAAAATATACGAATCTTAAGCGTATGTTTAATTTAATTTTTTTTTTTTTGTATAAATAAAATTCAAATTGTATCATGTTTCTTTTTTCATAATATATAAACTCATTGAAACCCCTTAGAAAAAAACTTAAAAAACTAATGATATGCAGATGATAAAACATGAAATGTGCAGTAATGTATGTTGAAACACCAAAAACCTAAGAAAACTCTCCCCCAACAAATCCAAATCCTCCCACCATTCCAATATAAACCAAAAAAACATAACCATCGATAAATTTGGAAAGAAAGTAAATAATTACCTGGAATCATCCGCAATACCGCTATACTGACTCGATACATTATAATAGCCAGCCATTGAATGATGATGTGCCGATGTTGATGATAAACTCACATTTCCATAATAATTCTGTCGCAAATACCTGCCATATTCGATTGATTTTGTGAATGTTGGAAAGAAAACAAATGCAAGTGATAGATGATTGTCTTAATTCACGATAATAAAAAATGTGTAGGTGTGCGTTGCTCAAAAAAGCGCAAAGAACACAACAACAACAAACGATCAAACGCAATTATGAGTCACGTGAATATGTGTTTGTGTAATTGATTAGATGCAAGCGATTTGGTACCTTTCTTTCGCCAAATCGTCGTTGGTGGAACTGCGACCGGAATGCACAGACGTCTTCTCCTCCATGCTGGTGAATGCGCCGGTGGTTGATGATTGCTGGTAATATTTGCGGTACCATTCTGCATATGCCTGTGGATTCGTACGCCGCAAATTTTCCAAGTATTGGTATTGGTATTGCTGGTAATAGTTGTTGTATGGATCATAATTGTAGCCCTTAAAAACAACAAATCTTAAATATAATTCATTCCAACTTGGTAAATAAAGTTTTGTTGTAGAAGATAAAGATAGCAAATATAAATATTGAAACATCAGACTGTATTCCACAGTAGATGTGTTTTGATGCAGTCTTCAACATTTGGACATTTTTAAAAATAATAAGTTGAGAAAAAATATCTCGTAATTTTATTTACCTGCATATATGGATTAAACATATCACGCTGGCGACGATGATCGCGATGTTCACGATTATCGCGATGATGATTCCTGCTATACCGATCGCGATCGCTTCGGTCATGATGATGGTGATGGTGCCGGCCGTAATTCGAATCCTGTACACTATCCGAACGACTAGATGGCCGTGACCTTTGCTCATCGTAATCATCGTAGTAGTAGTCGCCACGGCGGCTACCACCCCCACCCACACCATACTCCCTACGCCGCTTTTCCTTATCCTTACCATCGCGACGCAGACTACTATACTTGCGCTCATCGTCTCGATGTCGACGGTGGTGATCGCTGTAATAATCTGTATCGTCGTCGTAGTAACGATCGCGATATTTACGGCGCTGCGACGATGAAGATGATTTAGCATCACGCTTGGATTTCAAATCATCGCGTTGTGATGGTGGTGATTTCAGCTGATGTTCACCTACATCGCCAGAATCGGATGTTTCATGACGATCGCTAGTTGTTTGTTGCTGTACTGAAGTATCCTCGCTTCCAACTACAGTTAAATCGCGTATCGAGCTTACTACAGCGCTCACGTCGGCGTCTTCCTGTGTTTCAGAGCGATTACTTGGCGGTGTATCTGCGCCAATCGTTGTTTCAGCACGACTTGGCTCGAAGTTTTCATCGACGTTCACGTCATCAAAACGCTGATGTGGTTGTTCCGGACTGGACGACTCACCAGGGATCATTCGGTGGAGTAGCGAATCATTTTGCTGACCAAGCACCATGCGACTTAGCCCGGGTGGCGGTTCAAGTTGCCCCAACACCATGCGGGATAATCCAGGAGGTGGTGGTGCTACACTCGTCGACTCATCCAATAGCTGTCCGGTCTCCAAATACTGATTGCGCTCGTTAATCACTTCATTATTATCAACAAGCTCATTATTATCAGGAACGGTTTCTAAGTTAACGCTCTGCGAGAAGTAACTACTGCGCGATGACGTTGCGGTGGGCGGCGGTGGAATAGCACGCTTTTTACTCGCACTTGTCGGCGGTGGTGATTTATTAGCGCCGATATGTACAATTTCTTTATTTTCTTGTAGTTCTGGCGAGTGGCTAATAGTTGAGCTACGAGATAACATATGCGATTTATCGCTTTCAGATGTTTGCAACACATCATCGCTTGACTCAGCACTAACTTGCGATTCGATGCTCCACTGCGGCGTTAACGTATCGCTCGTCTTCGGCGTCTTATTGCGTGCTTTTAAACCCATCTTCGGGAATAACTCATCCGGATCGGGCGTTGCATTGGTTACTACTTGATTGTCGCTTTGATTCGCTGTGCTTGCCACATCCTCAACATTCCAATTCCACGACTCGTCGTTTGTAAAACTATCACCGACGAAGTTGTTCGTATTGTTTGCATTTGCGGGCGCGTAATTGTTCAAATTAGTAGCGGATTGTTGTTGTTGTAAGTTGTTGTCTTCGTCGCCCCAGCCCCAGTTGCCACCCCAAGCATCGGCGGCTTGTTGCTCGTTCTGTTGTTGAGGTTGTAGTTGTTGTAGTTGTTGTAGTTGTTGTGGTTGTTGTTGTTGCTGTTGCTGTGGCTGCAGCTGGGGTTGTTGGTAGTTGTATTGCGGTTGCGTGTAGCTGGTTGATTGTGGTTGAGGAGGTGGTAGTTGCTGGTTGGTGTATTGTTGGGGTTGTTGTGGTTGTTGAGGTTGCTGGTAGTTGTAGGTAGGTTGTTGCCAGTAGTCTGTAGGTTGTTGAATTGGCTGGGTTTGTTGCGGAGGTTGTTGGGCCATAGGCTGATTATACCAATTTGTTGTGGATGGAGTTTGCCACTGAAATTTAGAATCAGGTAAGTATTCATACAACATATTAAGGAATTTAAGTTAAAGTTTTATTAATCTAAATGGCAAACTGTAGTTTTAGGCATCTAACCCTTCTAAGTCAAAGTGACATGTCTCGTAAATTACAAAGGAACTAAGGAAGTTTCTTTACATAGATAGAGTGCCCCAGAGGGAACGAAGCAATATTCTGGAAATATAAAGTCGAATTCACTTTAAAAGAAAAATACACAATATTTTTATTTTCCTTCGTTCTGAAGACACAGCAATGAATTGCAGTGAATGACGTACTGTTTTATCTATGGACATACCTTAAGGGATCTGAATAATGTATACACGTCCATATTACCCATCTTCTCAATTTGTGTAATAATAAACAAACAATTTAAGTTTTACCTGAATACAGTATGTCTAAGAATAAAAAGTCAAATTATACAGACAAGCGCTAATTTTCAGTCGCCTGGACACATTTTACATCTTGCATGCGAAAAGCTTTCCCCTCAGAAACATTTATCACACATGCGTGTTTTTTGCAATTTTACCATCGTTAAATATGGATGAACAATTCAATGCTGCGCCTTCAAAACGGCTGAAAAAAAATTGTTTATAAGCAATTTCTTTTAAAATAATTTAAACTTCATGTTTCGAGAATATTGCCACTTCTTCCTGAGATATACCCTATACAGGGTGAGTCAACTAACTAACTGAACGATCTAAAATGTATCAAATTTCAAATCACAGGCGGCTCTGATTACCAGCCCCGGTGAGCTTTTTTTAACTTAACCTTTTTTTCTGTTATCTGTCATTTTTATCGGGGCCCAAAATTTCTCTCAACTCCCCTGATCGGAATAATAAGTTCTTTTTAATTTACTTTTGAAGATAAATTTCTTTGAAATAACTTTCATTTAAATTCTGGAAAATAATTGCTTTTTTAATGTAGTACAAAATACACCAATTTACTGTCCAAAGTTGCTATTTCTGAACAAATATTTTACGTAAACTGCTGAAATGTTTCTGTTTTATTCTTAACAATGCAGTCTTTAAGTACACATCCCCTCTATCAAAAGACATCAAGCGTCTTCCAATCTGAAGAACGAAAAGACTAAACAAATTCTGCATTCCTCAAAATTCCCCGCTCAACGATGCTTAAAGGGAATAAAACTGTAATAATTCGGCATCTTAACACATTCGCATCGGGAAACGATGAAGAATGTTGTTGTGAAACAGAAATTTACATTTTTTTCTGCGTGGCTCATATTTTTGTAGTTTGTCTATAAAAATTAGTCAGATATTAAAATCATATTCGCGAGAAAATAATTGTTATAATCAGTTAAATAAAATACCCTGATTTATAACAAATTTATAGGTAAAATGGAATGGAGGATGAATCACAAATCTGCAGCCAGAAATATTATGTATTATAATTTAAAATGCTTTAGAAATCACATGTACATAAAGAACAATGTAAATTTTTTCCTTAAACTTGTTGAACGTAGAGTAATCGTTAAAAAAGACTTCGGTTTTCTAAAAATACTAAACATTTCTCCCTGGGTGATTTAGGCCTATTTTCATGGGACCTATGTTGGATATATTATATTTAATGAATAGTTAGATAATTAAATAAAATAAATCCCTTGAGAATAAGTTGAAGTCACATAGCACTTATAGCAAACTGAAGTGTGTGCTTTAAATTCCTTGCCTACTTCATAGCGTCAATTTTCTGATTATTAATTAATAACATATATTCAACTAATAATTTTTGTTTGATTAAAAATAAAAGTTCCACATGTTATGTATATGCATTATTTGCAATCGTTGCAGTCGAAGATGGCCCACTCTATACAAAATGTAAGTTAAATGACAAAATTGTTTAAAAAAATGTTTGATATAAGTACAACTTTTATTACTATTTTAAAATAAACTTAATAAAAATATTGTTTATAAGTATT
>JARJDW010016267.1:0-26434 GCA_030264715.1 Adinopsis sp. GC000173 | reverse complement strand
CATCAAATATAACAGGTTGTATCATCTAGATTCTCGATGCAGATGTCAATGCAAATTATGCATTACGCTGTCCAACAATCAAATCCATCTGTTCCATGATAGCATCGCAGTGTGTCCATAGATTTTATTTTGAAACTAGAGGGAATTAGTTACATATTACAGAATGGCAAATGTAGTTACTTTTATTCAGTATTCAGATCTAATACATTTTTTTTTCAAAAAGAAATAAATAGTTTTATCTAAAGTAATCAGATATAACAAATTGTATCATCTAAATTTTCGATGCAGATGTCAATAATGCTCTTTACTGGAAATTATACGTTACGCTGCCCAACAGCTTCAGGTCAATCAAATACATATCATCTGTAATAGCATTGCAACTCGTTCATTGTTTTTTATTTTGAAAACAGATGGACTAATTACATATTGCAGGGTGACAAAGCTGTACTATTTTCAAATATGCAGAATTCAACAAAAATTACAATCCAATACAATTTTTTCAGAAAGAAACAATGCAAAAACTCCAGGTTAATAAAATTAATCAAGATCTTTAAATTTAATTAAAAAAATACAAATAATAACAATATACAATTGCCATAGATGAAAATTGTGCTAAATATGGAAAATTATGGTCAACTTGTATAAGATTTTGTTTTAAAGAAGCATACATTATTTATGCTAATTAAATGAGTATTCTTACAACTCTTTTAATTAATTGTAATGTACTGCTAATTAAAGATACGATTGTTGCAAATAGTATACTTGGATATCTACTTATATTGCTTCCTTTTTTCCATCATTCCTTCGGTTTTAAGTCTTTTACAAAAAGCGATATTAAAAATTAAAATGCTTATAAATGTAACTTCTTACAAGTACGCGTACTGTTACAGTTTAATAAAATATTAATTTCAAGCTTTGTATTAAAGGCGAAACGATTACAGTTGGAATTTTAAATAGAATGTGCATTACACAATAATAATGAAATAATTCTAATTGAGATTATTATATCGCGTATAATTTTACGATAAATTTAAGCTGGAAATGTGGAAAGTTTAATAAAGTTGTAATGGCCAATCTCTCTCCCTCTCTAGTATTTTTTTGCTCGCTGTGTGAAATAATGCACGAAATCAGTTTAAAACTGGACCGAAAATGATTTATTATCGGCCGTTGCTAATAGATCATAATACAAACATTGCCAGCAACTTTGTTAATTTTAATTGAATTTAATTATAAGCTAATATTTGTAATAACTACTTTCCGAGTTTTAGATCGGGCAAAAAGTGCTTAAATAATTGATCGCCAAAGCGCTAGACGTTCGCCAAACATGACCAAATATTAATTCTCTGTGTAATATATTTCGTTCACTCGTAAAGCTTCGTAAATATTTTTATGTTCCATCATAATAGACATCTAATGTAAAAAAAATAATAACTTTGAAGGATTGAGATTAAAGGAACGTAATAATAGAGCGCAGATAGAACGGAAGGCAACAATGCACGTCTTTTATTAATTTATACGTAAAGAAAAGACAAGTTAGATCATTATTTTTCTATTCAGCTACAAGCATCTCTGATAGTTTAATTAATCTGCTTTGATTCAAACATAAAATACCTAATTGTTGTTGCAGAATTGTTAATGCCTATTTTGTTCTACTTTGCAGAGTTACTGCATCGGGCCGTGTTGTTAAGCGGCTCCGGACTGAGTCCGTGGGCTCTGCAACGCGATCCGCTCTTCGTCAAGAGGAGAGTCGCCGAGCACACAGGATGCCATGGGGATCTGCTCGAGGACGATATGGCGCCATGTTTGCGTTTAAAACCCCTCAATCAATTATTATCGGTGAGTAAAAAAGCATCAGTTGGGGCATATGTTCATCATTCATCAAATTCCACCACAAAAACTCGTTCATTACAATAAAGTTTAAAATGTTGCTTTATATAAATGTTGATCTTTGGTATACCATGACAAGCTTGATAAAATTCAAAAGTATTCTCAGAAGCAACATTATAATAAAAACTTACGCCTTTATAATTTTTATGAAAGAAATTTATTAAAAAACAAAATTAAATGTAATATTTGTTTTAAGTATTTAGTAGAAAATAATACAAGAAAATTAATTCTGAAGGATGGAAATGTTTAAAGCACAATTTTTATTTTACTTACGTAAGCATTTACAATCACAAAGCTATAAAAAGAAACAAGTTCACATATACTGCACAAACATAAATACATATTTACGTTATGAAATAAAATTGAGCGTTAATTCTGCTTAACAATTGTTAGTTTTTATTATTATCTGTATATGTACTTTATAATTTTTGGAAAACAATTTACATAAATCTTAAAAAGGATAAAACTACCAGTTTTTAAACAAAATTAATTGATTTGAGCAACGCTGTTTTTACGATTGCGTGTTTTGAAGTGACAAAACTAGAAAAGATATAAAATTTAATAACGTGATGACTAGTTATTTGTCTTTGCATTGTTGATCTTCAAGATTTTATTTACATTTTTACTAGATTTTAATAGAATTGTTAGCGAAACAATTGTTGTTGTTCTTTCTTTTATGCGCGTATTTTACTTGTTTAGCATTTCTACATCGTAAAACTTTTGTGCTTAAACATATACCTACCTACCTACAATATATAAAACATACTTTATTATTTCAATCAAAAGTCATAATTTTTTCTTTTCACTTTTTGGTTTTTATTTAGTTACTTGAATGCTTGTTGTATTTTTATTTTGTATAAACTTTTAAATTGTGTACGTGGCAAAGTCTGCAATAATGAGTAATGAACGAGAATGGTGGGATTTTGTTAGATTTTCTGTATACCTATGTTGTTGCGTAGCGTCAATGCTAATAAATATTTTTGTTGGATTTAATGAAGGTTCAAGTGGAGCCTCCACGATTCCTTCCCGGATTTGCGCCGTTCATCGACGGCACGATTCTGCTAAATCCAACCAGCCCTCCGCCCAGCACCGGCAGCGCAACGGTCGCCACATCAGCAGGTTACGAATTGGCCGATTTTCCCGAACGCGACCTACTGTTCGGCCTCACCAGCACCGAATCGTATTTAGACTTAAGTGCACAGGATTTAGAGTTCGGTTTTAATGAAACGCGACGTGATCGAATTTTACGAACTTACGTGCGAAACTCGTACTATTACCATCTGAATGAGATTTTCTCAACGCTGAAGAATGAGTACACCGATTGGGAGAAGCCGGTGCAGAATCCGCTGAGTGTGAGGGATGCGGCCCTCGAGGTGCTTAGCGATGGTCATACGGCCGCGCCACTTATAAGGGTCGGATATTTACATTCGCTGCGCGGCGGCAAGACGTTTTTTCTACACTTTCGCCATCAGAGCGGCGAACGGGACTTTCCACAGGTAACACATGTGTGTGTGTGTGTGTGTGTGAATTTTCATTAAAAAATAATATTGGTTCGAGTTAATTAAAAACTCGCTGCAAAACCAATGAAAATAGTCGAATAGTTTTTTTTTTAATTTTATAGTGGCAACTCCAGTTCAATAAACATGCAATAAATTTTTATTGCTTTCATTAATAGATTAAAAATTCGCATGGTGTTAATTCGAATATAATTCATTTATAATAAAATTTTCATTGGAAACGTTTTTTTCGTTTGTTTGCTTTTTAATATAAAATAAATATATAACGCAATAATCAAATTCAATTTATTTTGCAACTGTTTATGCAAAAATAAATAAAAAAAGTAATTTTCTTTTAATTGATTAATTAGTTTAAATAAAAAAGCGGTTTTCCATTCCGCTTAGATGCGAAGAAAATTCAATTTATAATTAAAGCATATTTTGTTTTGTCATCATTTTTTTTCGGATTCGCTAAAAAACACATTATGTAATACGGTGAAGAACTTTGTTTTCCGTCGTGATTAATTGAGGATTTCTAGGGCTAATTTGCGCAAACAAACAATAAAATAAATGATTTCCGGACAAAATAATTAAACTTCTAAAGCATTATTGAGCATAATACACACATACAATAAAATTTTACATTCGCGCATACAAACAGGATAAGCTTTTGTTGCGCGGCGGAATTTATATACCTACATTCGGCTAATATTATAAAAGAATGAATATGATGAAAAAAGAGAGAGAGAGAAGAAATTTTTTTATAATAATAAACATCATACATTTTTATGCAGCACATAAAATTAGGGCTCGAATTTGCACAAAAACGTTATATTAACAAAAAAAAAATAACCAGCGAGACGATGCCATTTCCGGGCGTTATCGCTCCACGTAATTGAGTAGACAAAAACTGTTCCCGTTTAAAAAAACATTATTAGACATTTTATTGTGAACGTGCACTTCATGAAAATGTTATAGGTTCAATCACTTAAAAACAAAGAGCGGTGAAAATTTCATGTGCTAAAATGTGGGCAATTGTAATATCTATTTCTATTTAATCAGTTTCTAAATTTAATCTAAAAATTCGCTTATTTAAAATGACTTACTCACCCTATATGGTATATTTAGTCAAACTAACTGTTTCAGTGCCATTTTTCTATGTATTTTTACATTAGTACTTCTATAATTTAGTTATAACAACATTGGAAATTTGGAAATCCCTTAGGAAATTAGCAGAAAATCAGGTTCTATTAAACTTTTGTTACCTAAGTTTGAAATGTTTATATTTTCAATGCCATTTTTATTTCTTTAATAAGCTTTTACAATGTTTTAACATGTAAATCTGATTTTTTAGTTTTTATAATTAAAATATTTCACATCTCACGTTTTATTCCAGCAAACGAATTTAATTTACTTTTTACAACTGAATTCTTTATATATACCTATATAGTTAATAAAAAACAAAATTCTATTAAACATTATTTACGTTTTATGCTTTTAGAGCGAAATTGAAAGCGCAATAATATTATCGAATGCGATAATTTGTTGATATATATATTTTAGAATCATTGGACGCGAACGTTTTCTAATTAAAATCCAAGATCAAAGATTAAGTTGCAGCAATTGTTCGAACGCGAACAGGAAAAATATCGGGGGCGCGCGAGAAAGAGAAACGAGTTAATTAAATATTCTTATTGGGCGCAAAGTTTTTCGCCAAATCGCGATAACGCTCAATTCAATTTCCGAATTAGGCGCCGTAGAAGCAGCAGCAGCAGCGGTGGAGGGAAAAAATGATGCGTTGCCGAAGAAGACGATACAACAGCAACATTAAATATGAAAAACGCAATTTACAAGTTCATAGAACATGCAAGCCAACAAAAATAAAAGAGTTAATTTTCGTGCCGCTCTTCTAACAAAACGCAACGAATAGAGTTGCGTTTTAATACAAAACTTTTCATCACCAAAGACAAAAGCAGCGTATAGGACAAAAGAAATCATTAAGGGAAGACTTCATTGGAAGTCAAACATTAAAAGAGAACGTTTTTTTTTTGTATTAATATCTTGCATTTTTCGCTCCCCCAAATTGCCCCATTTTAATGACACAATATATACCTGCACAACGAAGCCCCAATAAAAGTGTATTAATATTAAGTAGTTGATCGTCGGCATTACGTGGAAGCTACTTAAAGTAGAGCGCATTGTTTTTTCTCTCTGGGCGAGATTGAAAATTGATCGAATGCTGCTAGCTGACTAAATGCGGAAACTGAGAAGCCCAATTTAAGATAACGCTGTTATAAACAGAATTTAATGTTCGAAATTTGATTGACATTTTAGATTAATGCCCCATATCAGTTGTTTTATTTCATATTTTTGCTGGTAAATATGCGATAACAACTTTGCATCATAATTTCCAACTTTTTGCAAACACCAAAATTTAAATATTATCTGTGATGAGCTTAAAATTTACTATCCCAAATAAAACTCAGAGAGACAAAGAAATTTTTAGTGAATTTAATAAGTTTTTCATGAAAAAACTACTTGCAATTCATTTTAATAGGTATAAAGCCATTTTTTATTATTTTTCAGCATTTAAGTCTGAATTTACTTGTAAATATATTATAAGAAACATTTATATAACAAGTGGCATAAATGATAATTTACGCCACTGAATTTGATTGTCGCTTCAGATTACTACTTTCATATCAGTTGTTTCATTTTTTGTTTACGCTGGGAATATGCGATAACAACTTCGTCTCATAATTTGCAACTTTTTCCAAATACTAAAAAATGTAAATATTATCTCCAGCAGCGCTTAAAATTTGCGCGAAAATAAATTTTTCCTCAAATGCAAAACAAGTTAGGGCACTAGAAAGGGAAAAAATACAATTTTGATAAAAAATAACGATGCAAAAAAAACTGTTTAATTCACGCTGGCGGGGAAAGAAAATATATTTTTGTTTACGTTTTCTTTGCACCGTTCTTTTTTCGCGAATAAGAAGAAAAACTAATTAACAATCGCGTATAATTAATTTTTATACGATAAAATATTGCACGCAACATCAACCGAAAAAGAAAGTTTGCCTTAATTAAGACTTTTAATTTATTTAAGGCGATTTGTCTTTGTTTTAATGTAATATTAGATTACACTTTTTTGGCCTCCTCTTCATGAAATATCGATTTAATTTTTTTCGTTTATGTAGGAGAAAAAATAATGTTGTAAACTTTATCAAATAAATATTATAAATTTAAGTGCACATTTTGCGAGAAAATGTTGTTTGTAATAAATTGACGTTGTAAAAACGAAATATATTAATGGTATATATATTTTTTATATTTGCGATAACACAAAAAGCGTATTGATTTACCAAGAAAAATATTGTACGCAGCTCTCTACCGCAAATTCGATTTGCATAATAATTAAATACGAATAGTAGTGGTAGAGGAGGTATTATTAAAGATGCAATTTTGCATTTCACTTGCTAAAGGTGGAATGCGCAAAACTAATTTCAAAATTTGTTAAATGGTTGCGGTTTTGAGCACCCGTAGGATTTAAATGTGTATGCAATCAACTACAAACTTTGATTTCGAGTTATGTAGATATGCTGCAATAATAAAAGTATTGTTTAATTATATAGTTGTCAGTTTGAATAAATGTTTTGTATGTAGGCCTACTTATAAAATGAAAATGTTCTTGAAAATTCAAAAATCATTCATAATCAACCTAAAAATGTGTTGGTTTTAATAAAAATTTGTTGTAGGTATAGTGAAACTTTAAAATGGAAATAGTATCTAGTACTAATAGCAAAAAGCAGTGCAAAAAGTAGCCATTTACCGCACTCAAAATGTACAAAAACTGTTATAAAGTCATTTTTTGCTCATCTCATCAGTTACAGCTAATAAAATTATACTTTGAGTGGTAGGTAACTAAATCTGTTCGGGTATTTTATAGGTTTGTGAATTGTGTAGGGTTTTAATTCTAATTTTTTTTGTTTTGGGTGAAAAAAAATGGAATGGTTTTAAATATGACTATTTTGATGGTAGGAATTTACTTTTTAACATCCGTGTTTGTAATAGATTTACTTTCATCAACGAAATCCTTTGTATAAATCTGATTTTTAACATTTTGATGATGAGTAATTTTCCTTAATGAAGTAAAACATAGTCCCTAATAATCGATGCAATTTTTCACGAACATTTAACGCAACAAAAAGTTGTTTAAAAATGCTATCGTAATGGCAAAAGCGCACATTATTCCATGATAACATAATTAAAAAAATGCTATTAATATTTCAGTGGAAGGAGGGGCAGCAACAATTCGCAACAAAAGATTAAATCATAGCCTGCCGTTATCCAAGAGTGCTTCCACATGAATTCATTATTAATAAATGCGGGGTATATATACATATATATGTATAAAAAAAAACGTTATCGACTGGAACAGTTTTAAAAATTTAAAGCAACTACCCCGAACGACGCTCCATACCATTCTCAGCTCCGATTTCACGCACTTCGTGCATTATTAACCGCAACAATAACTTATTGTTATACACACGAGATATTAGTAATTTAAATCATATCTATAAACGGCGTCTTCAAAAACATGAATATGTACAATGCTAATGAATAAATTAATTCATTTGCCACCAAAACTTTCGGTAATGCTAAGCCACTAGGTCAATAAAACCGGCAGCTTATATAATTCACACAAATTAATTGTTTAATTATAAACTAAAAGTTTATCTATGATTCATTTCAATCTATAAATACGTAATTAACTTTTAATTATATTTAGGTTTTTGGGCAATAAAAGCGTTTTCGCTAATTCATTAACATTCAAATAATCATTAATAGCAAATCGTATCGCGGCGTTTCGTTAATTATCCAATCAACAATTAACAATAAATTTGAAAAAAATTAAATAAATGTTACAAATGCATCAAAATCCAATAAAACATTGATTGACAGTTATTTAAAAATCATTCATTTAAATTATTATATTAATGAAAATGTAATTTAAATTGTTAACTTCTTTCTTTATTTTTTTCATATTTAGTTTTAAAGGTAATCTAAATTGTCCAAGTTACTTTTATTTTTATATAAATACAAATCAAGAATATTTTGTAGCCTTTCCATGTTTATGTTCAAATTTCGACATTCATTCGTTGGCATAATTTAACAATTTTGTTAACATAAATAAAAACTGAAATATTTGGCTGCAAAATTATTATAGTTTATTTTATATAAATATAACAATGTTTTGGCAAAAATAACCTTTGTTACGTTATTTATTTAATAAAAAAAAAGAAAAATTAATCCAACCTGAAACAATTTGAAAAAATTGTAAAGTTTAATGTTAAGAGCGTTCATATAATGACTAAATATCAAAACAATCTGCCTCCAATAAAGTTGTTAGAATAGCCAGCAAATCAAACAATAATTTTTCAAGTAGAAACAGAAACCCCAAAGAATCGATCTTTATACTTTTAATAAATGTATATTCAACAATTTTTATAAGAAAACTGATTCAAATTTTACTAGAAAGTTAATTAAGCAGTTGTTGCTTGAATGCAAACAAATTGCTAGATTAAAACAAAGAAATATAAAACTAAACATGCCATTAATTAAAAATGTATAATAAATTGTTACGTGTAATCGTTCGAAGCATTGTTTTAATGGCCAATCAATAATCTATGCCAAATAAAGAAAAAATACAAGCAAACCTTGAGGAAACGTAGAAAAAACGTATTTAATAGACAATCATTCAATAGCGCTCGACTGCTTTTCTTTAATCCTTAAAGATATTTGTACTGAAACTTCCACTTCGTTTTTTTATTACATCAATACAGCGAAGATCAAATATTGATTTAGGTTACAAATATTTATTTTCTGCCAAGTATTACCCGAACGACGACAAGTATATGTAGCGCGACAATGCAGCCGTCGAGCAGGAGAAAAAAAAATACACAGGCAGGACGTAACACGAATGCAAAATTGTTTCGATCTATATAGTATGTACACACACGAACAACACGACGACGACGACGACAAATCGCCGAAAGTTTATCAGGCTGGTTAAAAAGTATCAGAAAGTAATTAAGACAAGATTGCTGTCTGTGACAGGGCTATTTCCTCTATTAATTGGAGTGCTATACGGCGGGATAGAAATGACCCAATTCGGGGACTTCGCATAAAAAAAGCAACAACAACAACAAGAGGGTATATGGCAAAAAAAACGTCGCCACACGCATTGCATTACGAACATTGGGCGACGAAAATCAATTAGTTAATTTAATGCGACGACACAACGCGTCATTGTTGTTCTATATGTTTGATTTTTGTGTGTGCTTTGATGTGTTGCAGCGCGCTGGTTCGGTGCGAGGTGAGGACGTTCCCTACATCCTCGGCTTGCCATTAGTGAATGGCGGCGTTTTCTTTCCTCACAATTACAGTCATGGGGACATCATTATCTCCAAGACGCTCATCCACTACATCAGTAACTTTGCAAGGAAAGGGTAAGTCACGTAGTATTCATTTTTTTGTCCTGCCTTCATCCACCACCACCAACAATTACTTAAATTTTAATAAAACTCGCATGCACGAAATTATTTTTCTCGCCGCCGCCGTGGTCGTATCAATGGGGGTGAGAAAAACCAACGGGCAAAGAAAATCTGCAATGCAGATGACATTTATACATGCATATGCTGCGTCTGGATGTAATTTTTTAAAGATATATTCAAGAAATTATATAAAATTTTAATGTAAACTCTTCTCGTGCGACAGTTTATGAAATTTAAGCGGAATCGATATAAACTACAACATTTGTTTTAAAATATCGCCACGGCAGTTTAAAATAATCTTACCATTACGAAAATAAATGATTGGAAATTTTAGCGCGAAATCAAGTACTTACACATTCTTTTCCCCATTTCCAGTAAAATTCGAAATATTGTCGAGCCCTTCCTGTCAATTTAACACCAAAATAATCAACTTTTTTCTGAAAATAGAATAATAAACTTAATTTTGAAGTTCTTAAAAGTTATTTCTGTATTAAATAAGAATGGCCTTTCAAAGACATTCGAATACGATGAAAAAATACACAATTTTGCGAAAGGTATAATATTTTTGCACTAGCGTGGAAAATACATGTTTTTACATGTAAAAAATCGGTTATTTTGCGTACTGAATGAAAAATCTAAGTTTACTAACACCTATAAAAAAGAATAAGTTTTAAAGTTTACAGCAGCTAAAACCTTCGAATCTACTTTAAATATTAAGCATTTCGTTTAAATGTTGAATTATTGCAAAAAATCTTTAACGCACCCGGGCAGTGAAAAGCTCACTGAACATTTTTAAATAATTAAAAGCAAGAATATCATACATTTTAAGTTAATATTTGTTGTCCTTTTTTGTAACCAAAAACCAAAAAAATCGGATTGAGGGGAATCAAATGTTTAATCGCGTTTGGAAACTCTTCATGCGAAATGACGGTCACCTCACTTGCCAATCAATTGACATTTCCACGTTAATACTAGGTGTAAAGTATCAATTACCACCTAATTGAGCATTGTTAATAATCATTGATGAAATTCACGGCCGTTAATAAATTTGCAGCTGCACATATATACATATATGTAGGTATATATATACTCCGCATTCTCCATTCAAGCAAATCAATGAAAATTCAATTTAATGGCCGACGTTGTTTTTAGCGATCGTCGTTAATATTGAGCGCACACACACTCACATGCACACAAACATCCACACATTCGGTTCGAGTCAATTAGTGGAGAATCTTTGCGTTGGAGTTTTGTTTGCGGTTAGACAACTGCAATCAGATCAAGCTGCAAATCAAAACAAACTTTGCCAACTTGCACAACGGTCTTTGCATTGGCCATGTAGAAGAGGTTTAGTCAAATGTTACATCACGGTTTTTACTTTGTTCAAAATAATGGATGATCTCCTTATTATATTTTGCATTTTTATTAAAAAATGTAACAACTTTAAAATGTTAATTAATACCAATAATAACGTTATTTTTAACACACAAGTACTAAATGTTTTGAATAATAACACCATGCTTTAAATACAAAAAAATAAACTTGGTATGATATACCTAATGATAACGTAAAGTTTTCAAAATTATTTTCTTTTATATTATCAACAATATGAATTCAATTATAGCAATTAATCAAGAAAACATGTGTATTGCCATCAATTGAAAATCTACAGCATTGATGTGAAAAGGGCAAAAATTGTTTAATAGTTGTTTGGAATTTTTAAAGCACCGGCATTCAACGCAGTAATAGCAACGCTACTGAAAAGTACTCGTACAGAACAAAAAGTTGGAGGAAACTTTGCGGCCAAATTAGCTGGCTAATTGAACTCGAAAAATAATTTGATTATTTTTTTATTTGTTTAATAATTGTGCTTAATTAAACGTTGAAACAATGCTGCATTTTTTTTGCTGTTAGTTAATTAATTACTTACCATTGATGCTTTGTTTGTCATAAAATAATCAAACACAAACATACGGAATATTCAAAAAGCGCTGCTTAATAATTTATATCCGAGCTGAAAGGGCGCGTCGCATATCAAAATTCGCACAAATATAAAATCGATAATTGCTTAATTGGTTGATTTAATATCATTTTCGCAAATGACTACTTTACAACCGAGTTAATTAATATTGCAGTTTCATAGTTTCCACACAGCCTACGCGCTGCGGAATGAAAATTTATGCAACTATAAAAACGAACAAGCGCGTCCATATTTCTCATATGTTAACACCTTAATGGCAATAATTTCCGAAAAAACATTTAAAAAATGTGGTAAAATGCATAATTAAACCATAAATTAGTTCCCCCTCTTGCAACAACAACAAAAAAACAACAACGAGCAACTGTATGCAGCGAGAATAATAACAATGGCAGCAAACAAACAAACAAACAAACAAATACACACAGAGAGAAAAAACTGAGTGACGAAACATTGCGCGCTCGAAATAATTTTTATTTCCTGCATGCGTTACATTTCGCAGTTTTTTTTTTATTTCTTGATGTTTTATATAAACATACATGGATATTTTATGCGTTCTGTGCTTTTTCTGCCCTTCGCAGAGAATGTGTGTTCCCGTTTTTTTTTGTGTGTTGTTTTGTAACCCGTTTTAAGTTGAGTTACGAGTGGAAGTGTATAAAATACACACAAGTTTTAGTTTACGATTTTTCAGTCTTGGAAAATCTATCACTTGACATAAAATACAGGGCACTGAGTACATTTCCTCCTCTAAACCAATCTATTGATGTGTCGTTTAAATTCCCAACAATAAATCAACATTTTTTTGCAATAAAAATCGGTTATGGTGGTGCACATATAAATTTTAATTATATCGCAGAGTGCAGCAGGGATGGCTTTGCGTATCACTTCAAGTCGAAGCACTTTCAATAAAACTTCGTACAGGTTTTAAAATAATTGTGTCATCTTCACGCGTTTCCATATTACATTGCTGAAGATAAAGCACTTCGTGCGGATAAAATTGAACAAACATTAAAGAAAATGTTACTGGTTTATTGTTTATAAAGCGTTGACTAAACAAATATAATGGAGTCCGTCTATTCGTACGCCACTCTCGACGAAAAACTCGAGCTATTCGTTTCAGTAAAATTTTATTTGAAATTTGTACGCTCTCTGGAGATTCGAAGAGCATCGCCTTGTCGCCACGTGGTTGCAAGCTCACATCGAAAAAATTGGTTGTGGTTTTAAGAAATTATTCTAGTGCAAAAAGGCAATAGTCAGAAAAATACCGGTAAGAGAGAAAACACTTGAAGGGAAAAATGATTCCTTGTTCGTACAATTCGATATACAAACTGTTTTCAAGAATAGATTGTGCAAGAATAAGAGGATTTCACTTCAGTCAAAATAATTAATTATAGTTTATTATTAAATATTTAGAAAACAATATTTTTTGGTTGCATCTCTCAATTGCAAACACATAAATATTGAAAAAAATAATAAAATTGTGGTGTTAACTAACTAAAAGTTTCAAACTTCTTTTAAATATACACTGTTAATTTAATTTCAATATTTTAAAGCATGTCCATATAAAATATACAATTTATGTTACAACTGTATGGCAATACTACACCTTATTTCGGCATGATGGCACGAAAAAGATTGAAATTCATTGAGAAAACACTAAATTCAGTGAATTACAGTGAAATTTGTTGAAAAAACACTGAAATTCATTAAAGAAACATTGAAAGAATATTAAAATTCAGTGAAAAACATTGAAATTTATTGAAAAAACATTAAAATTTAGTGAAAAATATTTAAATTCATTGAAAAAAACTTAGATTCAGTGAAAAACATTGAAAACCAATAAAATTTTGTGGAAAACATTGAAAAAACACTGAAATTCATTGAAAAACATTGAAAAATTACCAAAGTTCAGTGAAAACCATTGAAAAAATCACTAAAATTCACTGAAAAACATCGAAATTTATTGAATAAACACTAAAATTTAGTGAAAAACATTGAAAAATCACCAAAGTTCAGTGAAAGACATCAAAATTTATTGAAAAACACAAAATTCGATGATAAAAATTGAAAAACACTAAAATTCAGTAAAAAACATTGAAAAACACTAAAACTTAGTTAAAAACATCGAAATTTACTAAAAATATATTAAAATTCAGTGTAAAAAGTATAGTATGTATTGTACAATACATTGTATACAATATTACTGAAACACCTATAAAACAAATATATTTCAGTTAGAAATTCACTGCAATTGGACACTTGATGTTTGAAAAATATCAAAATTATTACATACTTTTATGGACATTAATTTCTGTCGGCGTTTTTAATTCGAAACTATCAGTTTTAACGCCCTAATTTAGCGGTTATCTGGCTGGTACGTCGGTACGTACACTTTTTATTCATTTGAATTATTCGTTGCGAACTGTTCCAAGATGAAGAAATTTCCTCGGGGAGCAGCTAGCTAACTATAGAATAAGATTTGTTGCAATTCATATTTCAAGCTTATTAAATTCGGTATCAGATAAAATTATGACTTCGGTGTGCAAAAGGTAAAAAGATTAATTGATTCATTAAAAAGCCGCCCCCGCGCCGCATAGATAGCGCAGGCTCGAAATTAATTATACCAAATATTCATTTATTAAAATTCCTAAAGCAAATTGATTAAATGCGCATCTATTAAATTCTACACTACACTAATCGGCTCTTACTACCTCTGCCTACCTCGCATGGAAAAAAAGCATCACCAGGCCTCGAATTGCATTTACAAATTTGCATGTGTGTCTGTGTGCGTCGAGGATGCAATTTTATGAAATTTATTTTTTTATACGGCCCAGCTGATGCAGCAGCACAGCGCTGCAAGTAAATATGTGAAAGCTACACATAAAACGCCACTTTTTTACTCTATTCAAAATTAATTAAATTTAAACAGTTGTGTTTGTGGCATCAGCTGTTGGTTTTCAGAATAGTCATAGTTTGTAGTCCTAGCCGAGTCTAGCATTTACTGCAACTCATTTGTCGTCCCCTCCACACAGCTTATTTGAATTTTTAATTAATTTTCGGGGATGGAAAAATGCATCACGTCATCTATATTCACGTGTTTCTTGCCATTGAAATTATTTACATATAAATGCCTTCGAAATTTATTTTAAATATAGTTTGCAAAAGAACGAAAAAGCAAAGAATGCAGATATTTTTGTTGATCTAAATAAAATATATATATATGTAGTAGGAACGTTTTTACCACCGCACAAAGAAAGTTTTACATCAAGTTTTCGCAATTATGTTGCTTGTTGTAAAGTAGCTTTGGAAAATATTTGTAGCATTAAATATATAAAAGAAAATCGTAAGTATCTTGTAAATTTCCGCACAACACATCCTAGCAATGTGTTGTTAATAAATTGTTTGGTAGTAAAAGACCAGGAAAATTATGTTATTGAGTGTGTGTGTATATAAGTGTAAGTGTGTGTATTTACCATTTTACTTTGCTTTAAAAACTTTATAATCGTGTAACGTAATAAAATATGAAAAGTTACTACATAATCTTCAAATATAATAAATTCGCCTGGCAAAAAGCGAATCTTTTGTTTTTGTTTTTGTTTCGCAACTCTCTAAAATGGTTTTTTTTTCGGGCGTAGGTTTTTTTATGAAAGTATAAAGGCTTTTTTATATATTTGCACTCGCAAAAAATGAAATACGTTTTTTGTTAATATCGAAAAGGTGCGTGGTTCGAAAAATATGTTAGGCAAAAAAACAATACACTTATAGAGTGACTCAAAAAAGGTTTTTGTTGACTTGACTTGACTTCATCTGCACAGAATTTAGATCAAACCTTGTATTTATTATGCTTTTTTTGTTTTGTCTGTCGCTTTATATCAATTGACATTAACTGTTGTTCCAAAGCCAAAAAAGTTCTTGTCATTCATAACAAAAATATGCGTTCAAGGCAATCAAAGATAATTAGGTATCAACAGAAACAAACACTTATTGGAGTATTCTAGAAAATGTGTGCAAATAATTCATAAGTTTCGAACTTATTTCATACCAATTTAAAAAAGTTCTCTGCTAAATAATGATCATAATCGCAAAGATGTAAAAACTACCATTTTTAAGCAAACTATGCTCATATGTTTAGGTAACTCTATTTTCTATCATTTTTAGATTAATTATTTATTTATGTTCTTGAAATACCATGAAGCAATAAAAATAATTAAGATACGCAATCAACGTATTCAAACAAACCAAGAATAGCAAAATTTTGTGATTAAACCAGCGATGACGCAGTCTAATAGAAGTTTGTTTCCTTGGCGCCGCCATCAAAGCGAAATTAGTTTGTGAAATATTAAAGAACGCAAATCGTGTTTGCATTGATTTGTAAATTTTTAAATACAATTTAATTTTATTTGTGAATTTATTTTTGGGCGCAGCGCGTAACGTAATTAATTCCTCCACTTTTCGTTCATTAAAATGGAATAAATTAATTAAATTAGATTACATATAATTAAAACTGGGAAGGGCTGGTTCATTATTTTATATTAAAACAATATTTCATATTTAAAATTTCCTGTTTTATGTCTGTTTTTATATAGAAAGCATTCTGTTAGTATTAAAAATATATATATCCAAACTAATAATGTCGAAAAACGCTTAAACTTTATTATTTGAAGTAAATCATGTGGATTTTTTAGTTTTTACGACGATTTACACAAGAAAGCCCATTTTATTTTTTCGTATCATAAAAATTATAGTAAGTTAAACGACTCATTTTTATAATTTATTTCCAGCACTCAGCGCGCTATAGTATTGCAAAAATTGTTCAATTTATAAACGCTCAATTATATAACATTAAAGTAATATCATTGAAGCTTTTCAAGAAAAAAAAAAGGAACGTAATACGCTTTCATCCCAAAAATTGCTTTTAACAAAATTAAGTATATTTGATATTACAAAAAACAGAGCGGGCGCGCGAAAAAGACTAGTACGAAATCAGCCGTTGGAATTTAATAAAGCGCCGCGAATCAATTTCATTAAATACATCTTAATTAAATATATTCTGTTTAAAATGAATGTTAATAATTATTTTTTTTGTTTCATTTATAACCCATCCGGTTTACATCAGAATATGTGAAACGTCAATACTGCGACGTAGTATCGAGTCTAGTAAAAAAATTAAAACAAAAGTTGACGAGTTACATTTAAAATATACCAATAGTTGGGCACTTTATTTGGACATATTTGAATAAACATTCAAAATTAATAATTTTTAGCGTTGGAAACTATTTTAATAAACTTTTTTGTAATAAATGGTGCATCAAAATATCTAAAAAACATGAAAATAAATACTTTTCATAAAAACGGCGTTCATTAAGCGATGTTCCAAACAAAAGTAATCTAATTAGATTAGGATATACCTTTTTATTTCATTTCATTTATATATCTGCAAAATAAATTTTTCTGGACGTTAATTAAGCCGTGTTCAAAACAAAAACAATCCAGTTACTTTAAGAACTTATGCAAAGTTGGCGACTTTATTTGGACATTTGATAAACATTAAAAAACATCAATTTTTAACAAGAAACTATTATAGTTGATGCACGAATTTACCGGTTAATTCGACACCCAGCACTAGCTGTATACTACGATATTTATTTATTTGATTTATGTGTTGTCTACTGAATCAATTCAATTAAATACATCTTAATTAAAATATATAAATTTCGTTTTAAAACGAATTGATAACAATTTGTTTGTTATTCAATGTGCCACCTAACCGGCGCACATTTCGTTAAATAAATTACGACGATTCATTGAAGTAAAACATTTTTTTTTCTCCAAACGCACACACACAATCGTCAATTTATCTTTAGACGACTTGTTAGTGCTGCATGGGCGACCTTAACAAATTTCGTAGCAGAAGAGCAAATAACAGAAAACGCATAATAGGTGAGATGAAATAAATGTGACAGCAAAGTGAAGCGTTTAGCTTTCCACGGTGAAGGAGGGCGGTGAGGGTGGACGAACCGGCAATAAAAAATAGCAAAATAAGAAACATGGTTTGCTGCAATTTATTATTTCGTTGCTCGCATTGTATGGAAGCACAGCTTAATAAATGATGGGAATTTTTCCAAATGGAAAATTGATAATTAATCACAGCTTAAAGTTTTCTTTAAATAACCGTTAGAAAATGCATTTTCATCATTATTATATGGCGGGAGCGTAAACTTTGAACAGTTCAGCAACTTTCCACTAAATGTATAGATATATACCTAACTAAAGATCGTTTCAGCGCAACTGATATAATTATCCATATCTGTGTGCTGAACGCTCACTTCCACTTAATCTATAGAGATTTCCTTAGAAAGTTTATTATAAATACATGTGGCACAAATTCAGGCATTTCATTTGCGTAAAAAGCACTCAGCATTGAAAGTATAAAAAACCAGTAGTAAATCGAACTATCGCTACGTGTGTAGTAAGTACTGACACACAGAGAGAGAGTGCAATTTCATCATCACGCGAAGAGTAAACAATCTCGCCCAACGTTATTTAACGTCGTTGTCGCATATTAAATTACAAAGCTATTACATTATTTACTAACAGCATTTTGCAAGTAATTTCTGAATAAAATTTGTATCCAGGAAGATGTTATCTTATCGGGATAGTTTGATACCGCCATCCGTGAAACCTCATAATTGCCCGTCCCAGCTTTTATGACACTATACCGCCATGGTGTTGTGTTGTGTGTGTGCCTTTATCCGCGCAACGACGGGATTTTAAAATAACGTTTCAAACCTCACAAAATTAATTATTTTTAATTGTATACGCCCAAATTCAAATTAAATTGTATTAGTTTGGCGGTTATGCGACAAATTTAAGATAATCTTAAAGATTTTGAATTAAATTAAATAAAAATAATGTTTTTTGTATGTTCCGTAAGCTTCAATTTAATTTTATGTGATCAAAATAAACAAATTCCCGTACCATGATCAATAATTTGATGCTACAATCATAAAAATACAAAATTATTAATTTTTTTTCTAATTTTCGCTTTAAGTGACATCAAAAAACATAATCATTTTATAATTTTTGGTCATGTGAGCGAAAAAAGTGTTTTACCGCAAACATCATCAGTTAACATAAACAGAAGTAAATCGAGTCATTGCGACAAGACAATCAATTTTGTTTCAATAATGTACTTTGTGTTAAATCGTGTGTACCCTGGTGCAACTATTATTACTTCTCGAAACTTAGAACTGCACCTCTAGACTATAGTTCCAGATGCTTCGACAAAATAATGCGCATGGTACATCATAGTCTATCCTGACAGTAATGAGAGAGTTAAATACTTAAATGTTAATCTATGATCTTAAAAATTAAGAATAATGTCTTTAATAAGCAAACAAATACTAGAATTTTTAATCTCAAATATTTTAGTATGGTTTTTGCGTTATGTTTATTTAAACTTATTTCTACCAAAGCGAAAATCTTCGTAGTATTATAATTCATTGCATTAAACTAAGTAGCTCCTTTAGTTTTATTCAATTCAATATTTAAAAATTTTGTCTGCTTTTTTGTGGAAACAAAGCTTACTGTGTTATTAACTGTTTAAGAAATAAGTAAGAGAACTCACTCAGCATTCAATTCAAACAACAAAACTTGAAAAATCTAATCGCAAACATTTTACTTCATGTCTACTTAAATTTACTTTTACCACTATAGTTTTTCTTTCCATCACATTCATCATGTTCGTAGAAACAAAGTTTACAATGTTCTTAGCTCTTCAAGATACACGAGAGTGTTTATTCCAACAAACAAAAATTTAATCGCAGATATTTATTTATAATAAAACTTCTCTTTGTTGCACGTTTACCTAAAGATAACCATTAGGTAACATCACATTTAGCTAATGAATAATTTATGAATTTATAAACGTCGATTGTGTTGCCTACAGTGCGCGCATGAAACAATACGAAATAGAAGTAGTGTAGAAGGCACATATTTTCCAACGCACACACACACACAAAAGATTAATTCGTTCGAACGACGCAAGTCGGTGTCGATTAACGAGTATCTCAATTGATAGTAAAAGATGATAAAAAAAAGTTGACGCTATAGGCGATAATAACCATTACGTAGTTTTATTGCCTATTACACTTAACGCCTGAAGGAGATTTTCTCGATTCCAATTATATTACATGAAAGAATATAAAATATAAATTTGGTATTCATTGCCAGCGCCGTTAAATTAAATAATGCCAACAATTAAAATTGAATGTCGGATCATTTACTGTGCAGTAAATATGATCAGAAACCGTCCATTTAATTTTTTATAAAGATATTTACTGTATTATAACTTTTTCTGTGTGCTTCGTCTGTAGCATTATGTAATTGTCCTTTTATTAACAATTATATAATTAAAAATAACAACAATAGCACATTTTATTGCCCGGAATTTTTATGAAAGTACACATTTATGGCAATAAAAATAAATTTAATTCGCCACAAGCTTTGTTAAATTAATATCACTTTAACTAAGAATTCCATCGTTACAATTACTTTCTTTATGATAGCTATAAGTAAGTATGTACATTTAATTTTAACATCAATATTTGCGAGCGTCAAACAAAGAGTGGAAAATTCGATAATCCAATGGCAAAAATTAATTCAAATCACATTAAACTCGACAAAATTTGATGTAACTATAAGTGGCATTGAAAAACGTCTAAAAGTAAAATTGCATATAAGTACTCAATTTCTTATTCATCTAAGAAAAAACGAGCTTTATTTTGTGAAATATTGATTTTTAATGTAAGCACTCCGAAAATGAAGTGGAAGATGCGTAAATTTAATAAAAGTGTGCAAATTCAATGTTGTTTTTAACTAGTTGACTAGTTCCAAACAAATATTTTTGCGAAATTAAAATATCCATGAACATTCGAAACGGAAATGCTTAATTATTCAGACATTCTCTAAAAAAGAACAAATATAATGATTTTTGGATGCCAGTTCAACAAATTTTCCAAATTTACATGATAGTATTGTGAGGGCAATGAAAGTTGTACTGAAAAGCAAACGATAATCGTAAAAAAATAATAAATTCACTATTGGTTGGTAAGGCTTTAACATTTTTAAACCAATTTTTAGCTAAGTTAAATGATTCATAAATATTTCAAACAAAATCATTAAGTTTTTAAGTAAAAACGAAAAAGATTAATCTAAAAATGACAATCGGAATGAATATTATTGATTTAATACCACATTTATTGTCAAAACTAAATTATTTATCGCATTTTAAGTCTACATATTAACATCAATATTTGAGTATCCAAACAAAAAGTAGTTAGTTAATCCAAAACATTTTCCGAATGAAAAATGTCGAGACGAATCTTCATCGTTAGGCATTGAGCGTAAACAAGCCGGGCATACAATGCATGCGGAAAAAAATGCAATTGTTTGGCTTGACGCGAATTTGAATTGCCTGTTCGACAAAGTTTCCCAAAGTGAAATTAGTGATCGCATACAATTTAGGTCAGCGACACTTTCATCAAAGTTCCTTTGTGCGCCGCCAACATCTAAGAACCTTTTGTGTTCATAATGTTATACCCTAATATATTCCTAAATGGACATTTTTCAACAACAATCTCAATTTAACCGCGCGCGTGCGACAATAAAAATAAGCGAATTTTTTATCCGTTGCTAAATAAACAAATATCAATTAATTTTGATGGGCCTCGAATTGGCGTATTGTTAAATTGTTTACGCGCAAAATGTACGATAGGAATCGATAAATATTCAATACAAGGTTTTTTATTCTCGTTGTTGTGGGGAAAAAGCTAATAATGTTGGAATGTCAAAGGAGAAGAGCGAAAGACGACCTCTCTCTGATAAGTAACCAATCAAAACGGCATCTAGGCGATTTTCCTGGAAGTTGTGTAACTTTTCGACCTTTGCATTGCAAACAAATCTAATCCGTCGATGCGACGTAGAATGGAAAGAGGCAAATGAAGTTCGTGAAAAAGCTCGATATCAATTACATTGTAAACATAAACGAGAGCGCGCATTTAGCTAAGTATCAAGTCTAGCGAGTTTGTTACAAAAGCAAATATCTACTGCTGCTCTAGTTAAAATGTGTTTATAAAATTCTCCCTGATTGTTCGTCCTGTTTGCGCTTATATCAAGCAATTGCAACATAGAAAGCAGCCAGCGGCAAAACTGCACTTTGTCTTGTTGAATTTTTGATTTACCCCAGCCGAAAGGATCAGCTTTACTTTTCGCAAATATTGATTTTTGATGCAAATACAAAAATTTCTAGGTTACTTACAGATAGTTTTTGGATCACCCTATATAAACCACAAGATAACATTTGCAAAAATCTGCTTTACTATATAGGTACCCAATATTGAACGAAACAAACAAGTCTTTGAAGATGTCTGGCTGATGTAAAATAGTGTAGTGAATGGAAAATTTCCACAGAAAGAAATCGCAAAACTATTCAGCACTTCAGTTATTCCATTCAAACTAAACATTTTTCTGCAGATATAGTCTACATATTTCTATTTAATATTGTGGAATCTGTCGCCGATAGTGCATAGAGACGGTTGTATGCACGAATGTCAATGCTTCTACGAACACTTCGGACAAGTCAACAGTTTGAAAGTGCCAAACGTATATATCGATTCGCATTTAGTCGCGCATATAATATACAGTATATATACGAATCAAATTCATTTCGCAAAAATACGTTGTATTATTTAATTGGAGTATGAATAATAAATAATTTTGTATATTTTCTGTGTGTGTTACAGCGATCCGAATGGCGCCATTCCAAATAACTCAGCGTACGAAGCCAAAAATTCAGACGACATCAACGCGCCATTTTGGGATACTTACGATACCATTAACCAGCTCTACTTGGATCTAGGTAATTCATTTCATTGCATAAATAATATGTAAATCACGTTAGACAACGTCAAGCTTTTGGGGGTTGAGAGACAGAGGGAAAGAAATGCGAAGTAGACTGCGGAGATTTCAAAAATTCCGCACACGGCTGCCGAAACTTTATTCAAGTTGGCGCACAATAACAATAAATAAATTTTTTTCGGCGTATTCGCTCGTCGCACATTCCGCCAATGCAACTTTTCACCTATCGGGAGTTGCAAATTGCCATCATACGCACCTCTTGCGTATTCATCCAAATTACGCCATTTACGCCACCAATATGAATTCATTAGCGCTTTTTTTTCTCTCTCTCTCCCTGTGTCGGAAAAGATGTGGGGTGTGTGTAACGTAAATCAAGTACGCGCTGATGGTGATAAATATGTTTGAGGCGCGAGAAGGAAGGACTGCGCGCGAGGGATGAGGCACAAAAAATGTTTATACAATAATAGAATCTATTTGGAAAATCTAAGCAATCAATCATGAGCGTGTCACATTTCTTTCACTTGTATATTTTGTATCATACAAGATACTATTGGGGATAATATACATTATTCATTAGCGCGAATGAATGAATGTTTATACGCATTTTGCGGAAAGTTTTCATTCAACTTTTCAAACCCATTTGTTTCTCATTTTGCTTTTAACAAACATTAAGCACAATTTGTATTAATTTATGCTTCATTTTATCCCAAAAAAAGAGATACTCTGGCTGATGTAGCTAAAAATTATGCCAGATATAACAAAGTTTTACGGATGAATCACAATTCGACTAATTTCATCAAATATTTAACGTACGGAATCGGAAAAAGTTTTTTTTATTGCATTCGTCACTTAACTAATAACAAAATCTAGGCTACAAAATTATTTTATTCTTTTTTCTTTGCTTTGTTAAAAAAATTAATTGTCATATTAAAATCCGCTGGTACGAGGGTGTTCTGGAAAGTTGTGAGTGAAGATGATATTATTAAACAATTAAATAATCAAACATTTTTTTGATAATTAAGACTGAGAACATAGTGAGGCGTCAAAAATGGAGCAAAGCAGTTCTATTAGGTAGTAAGAATAGACTTTGGGCACTCCAAAGCTGTCTTAAGATCGATCTCTAACTACCCCTACTACTTAATAAACTGCTTTGCTCCATGCTTGATGCATATATTTCTTAATTTTTTATGTTTTTAATAAATTTTAATTAATAGTGTTAAAAATCATCTATAAAGATATTTTCTTTTTTGCAATTTTTCATTTTTTAACTATTTGCCGATTTTGCACCTTTGATGTTTTTAGCATTTTAATTTTATCGCGCGTAAAAGTAAGTTCTAAAACTTTATTAGCAGAAACTAATCAACATGTTCATAAAAAAATCTACAATTTATTATTGTTAAAATGTTTTAATAATAATCTATGCATTTAGCATTTGTTGTATAACTAAAAAACCACAACCCGACATAAATATTTATTGAAATCTACGCTTTTCATTCGTATTTATTTAAAGTTGAATTCACAAAAGAGAATATTGTTGTAGTTTTAATTGAAATCAAATAAAGCGAATGTGGTATAGCTACGTTGCGAGTTTTTAGCGCACAATTAAATATTTATTGCGGATAATCGTTTTTATTAAATATCGTGAACTGATTCAATTATATATTATATATCTATACCTACTTCATATTTAATTAAGATGATTTACAAAATGGCGAATGAATAATTTACATCCAAACGAAAAGCGTTCAATCAATTCAATTTCTGGCAAATGTTTTTGTTTCGCCATCAAGCACAATCTGTATTAATTTATGCGATTGATTTTATCAAATCTAATCGTGATTTATGCTGTAATAAATATATATTGAGTATTTGTTATATAGAAAATATGTTACGTGGAGGCGCCCGCGCGCGAACGAACGAATAGTGCGCGCTTTTCTATTTCTTATGTGATGAGATTTTTATCAACATAATCTGTTGTGAAGTGTGAAGTCGAGCAAAGATCAAATTATGATTGATGTTTTCGTTTAAGTTAAGAAATGAACGAGGAGACGGGCGCAAAAAAAACTAGTACATCGTTGCGTTGTCAGCGAACGAAGGATAATGTTGTAGACATAATGTTTTTCACTCAGTGGTGCGCTTTTTTCTCGCACGTCTTTTTCGCGCGCTCGCTTGCTGAGTATATTTCTCGCTGTATTATTTATCAATGGCGGATATGAAAATCCTCTACAAATATTATTGTTTCAAAAAACGTCAAAGAAATTGTGAAATATTGCAATCGCTTTATTAAAAATTCAATCAATACGAAATAGTTTGATTTGCGAAGTGGATGAGAAACTGATTGCATTGCATAGCGTATGCCATTTTTCCGACAATGAAATGTCTTAATCGATGGATATTGCAGCGAATTTCATCGAAATATAAAAAATTCAATCTAAATTAAATGTTTTTAAAGCCTTTTAATGATTCTGCAGAAATGAAAGTTATTAAAGTCAAATTAGAAAGTTTAGGAAAGGTTTTTGCTAATTCTTATTATTAAAATATTGTACGCAAGATTTTCATTTTTTTTTTTTAAAGAATCTGGACAAGTCACAGTTAATTAATAATTAATTTTTTACATTACATTTGATTTTTTACAATTTGACATCTTTAACTAGTTGTTTTACTATCAAGTTCACATTTTCAAAGGAAATTTTTGTACAGAATACGACAAAAAACATTTTTCAGCCCACCAATATGTAAAGGCTTACTGCATCAGAGACAACTAGAATGGTTTCATTCAAAGTCTACTAATAGGTAACAAGTAATCGAAAATTGACACTTTTTGCAATGACACAAAGTATATAGATAGTGAAAATAGACTGTAAACGCCGCCTTTACGCATCGAGCTAAGTAAAGGAGACTCTTAAAGATGTTTTAAGTAGAATTTGATTCAAATACAATAAATTTCAGTCAATTCCTTTATAATAAATTCCAAAAATTTATCAAATTTATTTATTTAATAAACATTTTATTGAGTGTTGTAAAGTGCAAAATTTTTAGCAAGGTAATTTTCTTGGAAAATGATTTTTAATTAATATCGTATCAAAAATTTATGTTGTACGTGCTTTTAATCTATTTTACGTATAAGATTTGCGTACATATAAGATGCGGGAGGAATGCGATTAATTACCGAATTTATTTAATACAATAAATCTTAATAAATGATATAGAGTAACGGATGAATTTCAACTCGCGCATTGATGAAAATATTTTATCACCACTTTTAATTAACATGATTTATGATTTGGAACGAACGCATCTATTAATTGCCAAAAATGCTGGGATGAGGAACGAGCGCATATTGAATTCGGCACTTAATACGTGTCTAATTAAATTTCGGTACTGTTGGCAAGTCAGATAAGAATGCGTAACTGAATAACGAAGACGCCGGCGACGCTCTATGTGTGGGAAATCGAAGAAAATCGCGTTACATAAATAAATGACAATACTTTTGCAACTACCTACATATATAATTAATACGAAAACAAGCTGGAAAAAGTGTGGCACAGATTGTGTGTGCGCGAGTATTGAAATGAACTAGATAGATGTATATACATGGT
>JARJDW010016264.1:0-26237 GCA_030264715.1 Adinopsis sp. GC000173 | reverse complement strand
TGTGTGAAAAAAGTATAAGAAAAAAATTATAAATAACGAAATTAGAAACATTTAAAATTTATTAAAAATTATAGAAAAAAGGTGCTGGGAGAAAAGGTGCTAACTTAACGCCGGTTTAATACATATATATTTATAAACAACGCACTAAAAGTGGTTGCAAAATGTGCAAATATCGAAACAACTTCACAATATAACAACCAGTTCTCAAAGTGAAATATGATCTCCAGCTATTTATTACGTTCCCGCTGATGCTGAATCGCTGCTGGGCTATTTCTATTGCTTCTCGTGATTTTATTGGTCAAGACACCAATACGAAAATGTGCGGGAAAGTTGTAAAAATTGTAAAATTTTCTACCAATGTTGCATTTTTAACACAATTTTTTTCATTATAATTATAAATTTAGTAAAAAAATCTTTAAATTTAAGACATTTTTATTAAAACACACGAAAATTGATTGGAAGTGTCGAGGCAACCTTACAAAATACGTATACCAATTCACAAACTCCAAGAAGGAGAAAGTAACTAAACGAAAGACGTAAAAAAAAAGATAAAAATTGTAGGATTTGCTAATTTTTTGCCTATTTTAAAAAAAATGTTACATTTTTATTATGTTTGTTACCACTTTTATAAATTTGAATAAAACCAATCATAATTTTGAGAATTTTTTAATGAAAACTCCAGTAAGATCGGCTGAAAAATGTGAAAATTTAAAGAACTCTTTTATTATTTAGTGTTTGGACATGCATGTTTCCTAAAAGAGCTTTATAGTCATAATATTTTTTTGTGTTTTAGTACCTAATTTATCCTGAAAATTAATGACCTGAAACCAAATCCTGAATATCCTTGAAACCTGACGACACAGAAAGAGATTGTTTCCCTGGTTTTATGCTATTACGGATTACTACAATGCACAAATGAATATTACAGGTTGGCGCAAACGCTGGAATCGTTGGAATGACGAAAGAACATTTAGGTTTAGCGCTGGCGCTATCCGTTCCAGTATTTGTAGTTGTTACAAAGATCGACATGTGTCCCGTAAATATCCTCCAAGACAATTTAAAAATGTTGACGAGGATATTGAAGTCACCAGGGTGTCGAAAGGTGCCGGTTATGGTGAAAACGCGCGATGACGTCGTTCTGAGCGCAACAAATTTCGTATCTGAACGATTGTGTCCGATCTTTCAAGTCTCAAATGTGACGGGGGAGAATTTGGATTTGTTGAAGAAGTTTTTGAATCTGCTGACGACACGCATGGAGTACCATGAGAATGAGCCAGCGGAGTTTCAGATCGATGATACCTATTCAGTGCCTGTAAGCATCAAACCGCTATGTTATTTTGATAAGAATTTTATCAGTTATTACTTTAAACTGTAAGTGTTTATTTTCCTTCTTTATCGTGGATCAATTTAAATTATTGATGGATAATAAATAACTCACTTGAAAATAAATATTTATGTCCTAAACATACATAGGTGGATTTTTAATGGTGATCTTGAATTTGAGTTAAACTCTAAAAGCGAGAAAATTTTATATCTAATAACTAATTTTCACTCAAAATTGATATAAAACATTGCATATATAGCCTGTAATAGTACATACTCCTAATTTTTGAACATTAAAAATAGTTAAATTACATTCTTTTTTAGTAATTTAGCATATAAATTCAGAAGTCACTTGCAAAATTACCAAAAATTATTGAAAATTCATTAAATGTAATAATTTGCTCCACTCTCTTTAGTATTTTACATTTTATCAGAATATTGATAACAAAAACACAGTAATCATTAGAAATCGTTACATTCTTCTCTTGTGTGTGTGGCGGTTTAGAAGTCAAAATGTGCTCGTTTGCTTTATTATTCTTTTTTTAATGGTTCAGATCCCTAAACGTTATATCTACTACTTTCTTAATTGAAATATAGGGAAATGTGTAATACTTCACGTAATTTAAAATAAAAAAAGATATCCATTGTATTTGAACATACATACTTTAATTTATAAAGCGTGCGTCATACTTAATACGCTATCGCAACTTATAAGGCGACTTGGAAAAAATCGTATATACATGAAACTTGTGATTTTTTGTCAGCAAATCAACGATTCAAAAATCACTAAATGCAGGCTAGTTGATTTTGGATGTTTTCAATACAATTTTTTGTTCGCTCCGCGATCATTCTCGCCTTTTTATCAGTTAATAAGGCTCTCACTCATAAATGCAAATGAAATTGAAAATATGAAAGCATTCAAAATAATACATACTACTATCTTTTTGTTAAACAAATTAACATCAAAATACTCGAATTTATTTGTATTTTATTGTTTTGAGATATCAATTAATCACGAGAACTTATTTTCGTTGACCGATAAAAAATCAAAAACAATAAACGACTTAATCCAAACTAATTGATTTTTAGTTTTTAAAACATTTTATCAAAATTATTTAAATTAGACTAAATATTTTCCTCTCTTTGAGAAATTATTTGATTTGAAGTCAAAGTTAGCATTGGCCATAGGTAGACCATAAACTAATTCAAGATCACCATCGGAACTGTAAGATTCTACCAACGAAGTTTTGTAGAGCAGGAAGAGCCCCATCGAATGACTTTGTCAAACAGAAAAAAATCGTTATAAAATAAAAGAAAATATTAAAACGCTCGAACTTATTATCCAACCCAATAGTATTAATGACTTTTTTATTTTTAATAAGTTACAAATTAACACCATTAATCGATAAATATATATGAGTGGGAATTTTGATAGTTTCATACTCTATTGTAAACTAAATAATTATAAAACTGCTACAGATTTTAACTCCAAACAATGCATTAATGTACGACATTTATTTACAGTTTTTATAAAAACTTGTCTCTTCACTTTTTGTTTGATGCATGAGGGGCTCAAGGGTAAAAATTTGTTGGGAAAAATTTCTCAATATTTTTGGATTTTTGAAAAAGACATTTTACCGTAGCAACCGTTTTCACGTTACAGGCCAACGTGACTTAAAATTACTTGCGGGCCAAAATTTAGTTAAACAATGCAAAACAGAATTATTAGGTGGGCCAGAGGATCCCCACAGTTACTTAGGATATTTTTTTCTAAAACAAAAGAAAGATGCCGAAATAATTCAACACTATATGTTTTTTTTCTATTTTTAGGGTGTGGGGACGGTGGTTTCTGGTACAACTTTAAAAGGTGTCATAAGATTGAATGATACTTTAATGTTGGGTCCAGATCCCCTAGGACATTTTCAGCCCATTGCTGTGAAAAGTATTCAGAGGAAACGTATGGTGGTGCGTGAGGTGCGCGCCGGTCAAACTGCCAGTTTTGCATTAAAAAAAGTAATAAATTAAAATATATAGACAACACTGATTAATTTACATTTAATAAACTACTAATTTATTTAGATAAAACGTTCACAAATACGCAAGGGTATGGTGATGGTGTCGCCAATTCTAAATCCACAAGCTTGTTGGGAATTTGAAGGTGAAATTTTAGTCCTCCATCATCCTACAACAATCAGTTCGCGTTACCAAGCAATGGGTAGCTAAAAATAACTAATTAATTACTTAAGCTAATTAAATACATTTCTAGTACATTGTGGAAGCATTCGACAAACAGCGAGTATCATATCAATGTCTCAGGATTGTTTACGAACAGGTGATAAAGCATTAATTCATTTTCGTTTTATAAAATATCCGGAGTATATGACGCCGGGTCAGCGGATGGTATTCCGCGAAGGTCGAACCAAGGCTGTGGGAAATGTGGTTAGAATTCTAACGCAGGCGTCCTCTTCGCTTGTCAACAATAAATTAAAGCCTTCCAAGCAGCATCACCGCTATATACAAAATAATCACACACAACAATCACAGCCGCAATCCTCACAGCTACTACAGCAGGTTGGGCATCATCGCCTCGATCTATTACTAAAATAATCATGCTTTTGTGATAGTTTGCAGATGTAGGTGGTAATGAAACTACTCCTTTCGAAGCATCGACAGATAAGCGGGATACAACACCGCATAGGATGGGACCGAATAAGAAGGGACGTGGAAAGCGAGGAGGTCGGGGACGGTCTGGCGGAGTGTCAAACAACAACATGAACAAAACACTAACTGACGTTGCAAATACGTCTCGAACAACAACTAAAGTTCAATAGATACGCAATAATTTATTTTGAATCATACACATATTTTTACAGAATAAATTCGTTTTAATTTTTGATCAGAACAATAAAAATTGTTGCTTTGAATTACAATTGAGAGAAATTATCCTATTATACAACTTAGCTAAAAACACTCGAAAGGTGTAACCGCAATTCTAACAAAAATTATTAATTATTTTTCCCGTATATAAAGTGGGGATGCATGTAAACAAAATGTATGCAAATTAATGATAGAATATGAAGTATTCCAACGATGCTGCATATAATCAAGCGCGGCGCAGGCGACGGTATCGTCTTTAACAGAATTAAAAGTAAACGAAAAGTACTTGGAGCGTTGAAAGCAATCAATGCAATGAAAAAGAAGGTATCGTTCGTTTCTTGAAAACAAATATACGAAGTTAATAGTGTAAAAATGTGCCCATATAATCCATAGCCAAGCAGCGCCATTATTTCAATTAATTTTAGATCTGACGATCCAATTTTGGCAAAACTATAGCACAGCATTGGCATCACCAACACGTACAAAAATAAAAACTCATTTGGCTTGATACCAGCCTTATACGATTTAAGGAAATGTCCATAATTTAATATGAAAATTAAACTAACCACCGCTAGTAAAGGGCCGAGGAAATCAACATAAACTTTACGATAAGGCAGCGCGAATGGAGGTATGAACGATGCAAATATTCGGAAACATAAATCGCCAACACTTACATAGTACAATCGCCGCCAATCCGCCGGTTTGTTATCATCTTCGCGATTTCCTCCTGGCGGCTCAATAAATATGACTGCCGAGCTCATTTTCGCCTCTTAAATTCCTCCTTCGCTTGCTCAATCTCCTGCTTGACATTCGTCGAAAATCGCCGAATAATTTGCGTCAATTTGTTAGCATCGAACTTGTGCTTGAGATCGTGTTGGTCCACTATTCCCTTCCCTCTGTTGAAAACATAAACGACAAAACGCGCCGCTTTCTGCACTGGATACGATTCACTCAACCGATGTATTAGCTGGTCATTATTTGCTAGATAACGTAGTATTAAACGAAACACCATGCTTACGTAACACTTTTATGATTTGTTAACATCAAACGCTAGATATCGATATTTCTGAATCAATTCTTGTTTTAATTTTAGTTGAGTTTTCAATGACTCTAAATTATTCAGCTGCTGTTCCTTACTAAACTCGATGCCAGGCAATTGTCGAATCTAAAATAATTATTTTTCATTTTCAAGTTCTAACCTAAAAATTTCACTTACATCGGCCCGAGTTTGTTCTAAGCGTTTTTGCAATTCCAAAACTTTTGCTGAACAATCTTGAGACTCACGAGCCTTTATTGCATTGTCGTGATGATCCTTTTCGATACTACAAATTGAATTTAGTCAACAGATTTTATTTATAGCTGGACCGCCATTAAAAATTAAAACTTGACGTTGTTATTTATTTTTTTTTAATGACTTACCCACGTATAATCTCGTAAATGACTGGTAGTATCTCGATCGACAAATCATCCACCGTTAATTTTTTATTGGTTTCTGGCTTAGTATCAACAATATCCATTGCAAAACTATGTGCAACATTGATAAGGCGACAAAAATACAGTAATTTGCTGTAGGCAACTCCAACCACAAAGAAACTAAACAGCTTGCATATTAGTTGCACTTTTAATATTTGTTTAAATATACAAATATATTTATTATTTCGTTACATTGCTTTAGATTACCATTTTTTAAATTGATTATTGTTAAATTACAAAGTTATTTTATATTTTTGTTAATATATGCAACACTATTATCATAATGTCATATTTATAGTATATAAGATACTGCATATAAAGTGTAAACAAATTGAAATATTTTTTTAATGTAATAATTTAAAAAGTAAAATAATAAGTGAATTAATTTAGTATTTCAAGATCTAACATTTAAACTAAAATGAATCGCATATTATATCTCAATAAAATACTTAAAAGAATTTCTAACCTCACTTTTTCACGTTTCTCAACTAGTAAAGTTTTAAACAACGAATTAAAGGCAAAACCGACTACCGCACTTGATGATGCTCTTAAAAAGTATAAAGAATCATTATATTTTTGTGAATATCGAGATGGGGACCTTCTACGGATGGGATATACACGATATAAAGCAATGCAGAACCTTGATAAGAAAAAAGCCAAGTTAGAAAAGCAAGAAGAAGCCGCTACCGCTCTACCAATAGCTTTACGATATTTCACAGATTCTCAGCCAAAGAACGAATGGTAAACTGCATGGTAATTATTGGGTTGATGTATAATTTTTGCGGCTTTTTGTTGAAGAAATTGGTGTTTTATATACTTTTTAACATATTTTTTATTTGTTGTATGTATTTGATAAAAATACGCCAACTCAAATTACCATTTTATGTTGCACCACATTGGAGAAGGTTGGAAGGTGGCGGAGTAATTCTGCTATCTTAACGAATCTCTCATCGATTGTACAATTGGCAAATGCCGGTTTGAATTACGGTTTAAGAGATTAAAAAAAATCGAAGTAGAGATGTGTATGGAATTAAATATCTATTTCCATCACAACCACTTTCAAATTTTTATTTGCAAACTCCATCTATCCCATGCCATTATAAAAACATTTGCGCATCTTCTATCTCAATGATTAGAATTTCAATTTCTTTCAATATCAATTATTGGATTGCATAAGTAAATGCGAGCCTCTGGGATCCCAAACTTTTTATCCAATTATCCAATGGGATTTTCACATGATTGGTGTTTCCATTCAGTACATCTCTACTACTTTCAATTTTTTCCTGACCATTACTGATACTGAGCAAACCTAAATCCCAACGAATCTCATCCCATCCAAGTACCATAAGTCCCATTGGGTCCCACAAATTTTTCTCTCATTTCCACATCTTTACAGCGAAGTAAACCTTGCAGGTAGAGAAACAAGGGTACAACCATCGAATTTTGGCAACTAGGTTCTTCAAACGAGAGTGGAAGAGGTCAAAATTTTTACGAAGAAATGACTCAGCCGTCTTCCAAACGATACAGTATATGGATTTTAAACGCATTTATGATAACTATAATAAATGGAGAAACTTATTTTGTAGAAAAGTACATAAAACTCAATTTAAAAAAACTTGCAATAATTATGCATCGATCCAATAATATTAATCATGATTTATGTTTTATTCATTTACATTTTTAGTATTGACGAAATTTCCAATGAAGCAGTTGACAAAATTTCTAAAACTACACAGTTTCCTTTTCAACAAGATTATATAGAAATTAAGAATACTGATAATATGCAAAGTGATAACGGTAGAAATAGAGTAATAAATCCAGCTGACGAAGCGCAGTTGGAAGTAAAAACACGACTGGAATTATTAAATAAAGGTGAAGATCATTTAGATTGGATGAAGGAATATGAAAATTATCGAGAAATTGAACGAGATGAAGTAAATGAACCAGCCTGGAAAATCAATTACGGAACTGCTGATCCAAAGGCAAAAATTAGCGACACACCTTGTGGCGGTTGCGGTGCATTTCTACACTGCAAAGATTCATCAATACCCGGATATATTCCATCCGAAATCTTTAAGACTTCTAAGTTTCAAGGCGGCACATCTTTAAAAGCAATGACCTGCCAGCGTTGTCATTTCCTTAAACGCTACAACATGGCATTGCAAGTACGCGTATCACCCGATGATTATCCAAAAATTTTGCGCACAATTTCACAACGTCAGCGGGCGCTTGTTGTGTTAATGGTGGATCTGCTGGATTTTCCATGCTCCATCTGGCCGGGAATTACCGATTTGATTGGCTATCAATGCCCGATTATTGTAGTAGGCAATAAAGTTGATTTACTTCCTTCAAACGGCAAATATTATCTGAGAAGAATACAAGAAGTTCTGAGAAACTCATTGAACGAACATGGGTTTGCTACGACAAACATTAAACATGTCGCGTTAATTTCTGCGAAGACTGGTTATGGTGTGGAGGATCTAATTAGCAAAATGTTTAAGATCTGGAGTTACAAAGGTAATTATAATGCAGATGCAATTAATTGTCGATGTTATGACTTGATAAAACTCTTACATCTTAAGTAGAGATATAACGCTTGATTTAGTATTAGTTTTAAAATTTATTTTCATGTTACTTACTTCATTTAAAGCCACCTGCGGTCCTAGCTATTGTCATGTCCCTCTTCCAGAAGTTGATTTAGTCTGAAAGAGATAGCAATTTAATGAAAAATGCGCCAATAACGCAAATTGAAGAAAACGGTGTAAATCTTGCCTGATTTTCAGGAAATAATTATGGTGAAGTAATCTATGTCGACACCATATATCATGATGAGCTTCTATAAGAAAATTATAAAAACACGATGAATTACTTGAGACGATTCTTGACTTATCCGATAGTTCACATGTATTTATAAATGTGCTACTAGGTTTTACCTCCACTTGTCTTGTTTCATAATGGTTTTATTGAAGTTCATTATGACTTATTATTTCCTAAGGATGAGGTCAAATCAATGCTTCGTAATGTTAGAACTTGTTAATCATAAATTCAAGTAACTTTTATTTATTATTGATATAACTTTTACAAAATCCAACAATCCTTAAGGCTACTCCTGCCGAGTTTGTCGCTCTCGTTCTGTTACATATGTTCCTTATGGGAAAAATTCTTTGCGTTCAAAGCAAGCCACGAGCTTGTAATTGAAGGTATTGACTTCATTCCAAAAAGAAATTTAAGTTAAATAACACCCCTAGGCTAGTAGATGAGAGTTTTTTTGGCACTGAAATTAAAATATAAAAAATACACTATTTTGCGTCCATTTTCTACGTTCTAATTTTGATGTCAAAAAAACGCTCATCTATCAGCCTGGGGGTGTTATCTAACTTTAACTTTTTTTTTAATCAAGTTAATATCTTGAATAATAAGCTCGTGGCTTGCTTTAGACGTAAATAATTTTTCCCATCAGAAAGACATGTAACAGAGCGAGAGCGACGAACTAGGTAGGAGTAGCCTTAAGGCTATTATTGCTTTATACATTACTAATTTTTTATACAATTTTCTAGGCGATGTTTTTTTGGTTGGCTGTACGAACGTCGGCAAATCTAGTCTATTCAACACATTATTGCAATCTGATTACTGCAAAATCCAAGCCGGCGATTTAATACAACGTGCCACAACGAGTGTTTGGCCAGGAACGACATTAAATTTACTTAAATTCCCAATACTACGTCCAACGGGCTGGCGATTATATGCTCGCAATAAACGTTTACAATTGAAAAAACAACTAGAAACAAAGGAGAGAAGTTTAGAAACTAATCATTTGAAAAAAGGTAGCGCAAACATTGACTCACTAATTGGTCACATTAATCGTACTTTTGAGCATGCTAATATGGAAGACTCGGATAATGATGTGTTTGCACTTAAATCAAAATATAATATAATCAATCAGCAAAAAGTTGGTATAGATGAGAATAATAAAATGTACGCATTGAATAAGTGGTGTTATGACACGCCAGGCGTTGTTCAACCAGATCAAGTAAATATATATTAACTGCATTAACAAATTTAATTTGCTTAATATTTATTGAATTTCAGATAATTCATATGTTAACCGCTGATGAATTAGGAATGTTGCTACCAAATGAAGTGATACGACCTAGAACGTTTAGTTTACGGCCGGGAAGCAGTCTATTCATTGGAGGAATTGCCCGATTAGATTTTCTGGAAAGTGATCGAAATGTCAGGTAAAGAGTCATTATCGGCAAACAATGTACACATATTAATACATTGCTGAAAAGCGATTTTTAATTAAACTTTAAAATGACGTATCGGTTATTAACTTTGGTCCAGTTCAGTTTTGGAGAAAATATCCAAATATCCCTGCTTACCTTACCTTTTTAAACAAAACAGCTGTTTAGATTTTTGTTTCTATATACCAAAATTAAAATATATGTGCATTTGCTGAGGTTGAAATTATTTTTTAAAAAGTTATAACCTTGTTTTTTTTAATATCCGTTCAATTTTGATTGCTAACTTTGTATAGCAAAAAGATTAAACTTGTATAAGGTAGAATTTGTAGAACAAAACCAAAAACAAAACGTTTCATGCTCTTATAATGTATTATTCATATTGTAATATAAAAGCAATGATGGTGGTGAATTAGACAGGGTGTAGGCAAATTTTTCCTTATGCCATATTCAACTGAAAGCTTAAATTTACTCGCTGGTTAAAATTTAGTTGAATTCTGTCCAAGGGTTGGCCGTGCATTGTCGCCCTCTAATGTGTGCACGCAGTTCTATCCATAAATTTAAGATACTTTGATGAGAAATACAAAAAAATAAGTGAATGATAAAATGATAAGCAGACGTTAATAAGACACTGAGAGTGAAGAACATTCGAAACTACTTGGTCAAATAAAAATAGTCGTTATACGGTGAATAGATGTAACATTTATAATTAAAACTTTATATTTATAGTAAACATATAATTTAGGAAAAACACTACCACTGCATTATAAGTTTTTTCAGTGTAATGATATTGCTGTAACAAATTCACGATCAAAAATAGTTATTAAAAATTAATGAACCACTTGGTACATCAGACATCATTAACATAATTTTCTCAACACAGATTCACCGTATTTGCATCACTCAATCTACCAATCAACGTTTGTAAAACAAGCGATGCAGACGATTTCTATCAAGAATTTCTCGGCACAAAGGTGTTTCAAATACCATTCGGACAGGAGGATCGTTTAAAATTGTGGCCGGGACTACATCCGTCTAGAGAATTTACCTTAACAGGACTCGACACGAGACTTGCGTGCTGCGATATAGTTTTATCAAATGCTGGATGGGTAGCAGTTACACCATCTCCCGAACAAAAGTGTGTGGTTAAAGCATGGACACCAGAAAAGCGTGGCATTTATCAGCGTGACGCTTTATTAGAGAATACGGTTTGGCTGCGTGGTATGAAAGTATATGGGACTTGTGCCTATAGATTTAAAGATTTTGATAGTCAAGAAAATTAAAACTTATTATTAATTTAAAAATTTAACAATACGCTCTTGATGCTGGCAATATTATTAATTATCAAGTACGTATTATTTAATTTTTATATATTTTAGATTGCTCAATAAGTGATTGAAAAAAAACCTCTTTTATTGTGTATCATTGGTTGCCTATATTTTAAAATATACAAATTTGTAATATTTAGTTAATAAAACACCACTATTTGTGATAAAATAAGTATACAAGGTTATTTTAACAATTTCTTATGAAAATAACATATTTTTAATAATTATTTCATTAAATTATACATTCCATTCAAAATGGCGTCCCTTTGCCTGTCAAACTAACCTAAAGTTAAGGTTATCCAGCAGGCGTGTTTGTAATTTTCTTTTAATATTTGTTAAATTACAACATTAATAATGCCTGTGGCCGATGAAATAAAGTCCAGTTGGGCCGATGAGGTCGAATTAGAAGGCGGAACCCTTCCACCATCAACCGAGGTATGAAAATCGGTATCACTATAAAATTTTATTAACATATTGCTATTGCTATTTAGGTGCGAGAAAATGGTTTCAAAATTGTTACGGATTATAAATTAAATGACGATGATAAGAAGGTTAAAATTGTCCGTACATATAAGATAGAAAAATGTAGTGTATCTAAGTCGATTGCACGGAGGAAGACTTGGAATAAGTTCGGCGAGAGCGCTAACGATAAACCAGGCCCTAATCCAGCCACTACAATTGTAGGAGAAGATGTTTATATGCAATACGTTACATGTAAAGAAGAACAGAATAAATTGGAGGAGGAAACAGGAATTGATAAGCTTAAAAGTAAGATTAATTATGTGTATGTTATGATGGTGAATAAAAAAAATTCACAAAGAAGTTAGACACGTGGGAAAACCTTCGCGGTAATAAGTTTGCGTAGAAAAATGCTCTCAATCAGGGAATATGTTACCTCATTACAAAATTCCTTATATTTCCACTACGTGTCTTTCCTAACAATGTTATTTCCAACTGCCTAACAGTTCCATAGTAAAGAACACTGAACCCCTGACAGATCGTACACCTAAAAATTACTAATTAGTTACCAAAAGGAATATTTATTGTAAATTTGCAAGTTATCTTATTATAATTACTAACCTATGTGTTAATAAGTTGACGTAAAGCTTCATATTTTTCCTTCTTTATATAAACTAATTTTATCTTGTAATGATTCTCGTTAATTCGCCAAATACCTGTAATGGAATAATGAATTGCGGGCATTGCCTGTCACTAGTAGGCTTTTATCTACGTGAATATAGGATTTTTATCGCGTTAGAATTTACGATAATTTTCTTGTGGTAATAGTTCGTACCCGAGTTTTTCTCTTAAGGGATTTTTTATAAAAAATATCTAATTACATAAGAACGCTTGTTTTTGTCTCAGTGCTATTAATAGAATAATATCTCGTTTAATGTTGGGGATGCATTCCTCAAATACGCAACGTTAACCCAATTAAACAATTTATATTATCATTGGTTATCAACATATTATTCCATGTATTTTTTAAATTAATATTATGAACAATTGAACACAGCCATTGTTAATAACATTTAAAGTTTAAGACAAGTAGTGACCCCTTATTTTCTTGATTCTTACAAACCAAGAGTCGATTATGTTGCATGGCTTCACAACTTTATGAAAAATCCGAATCATTCTTAGACAAAATATCTAACGAATTTGATACCATTTTTGTATTTTTGCAACATATGTATAACTGCATATAATGGTCACGAAAATGATTATCAAAATAAACACATTTGTTTAATCAGCAAGAAATAATGTTATTGCGGGGAGGTAATGTTACCGACGTAACTTTAAGAGAGAGAGGTAATATATATTACTTTCATAACAATATTTGGTTTTGTTACAATGAGTTTCTTTGTTAATGTCGAGACAGGAAGCTAGTATGTGTAAAAGCAACAGTGACGCAGAAACAAGCAACTTTTCATTATTAATTAATAACTTGTTTTTTGTGCATAATGAGTTGGCTTTGAAAAGGTTACTGAAGAAATTCAATTTTAAAATTGTTGTATATTTTAGATCTTGGAGATAAGAATGTCGTCAAGTGTCGTAACTGCAACGGAGACCATTGGACTTCAAAATGTCCCTTCAAGGATACTGTGCTTGGCGAAAATAAGAAGATTGATGCACAGAAGGGCACCTTTCCAAGTAATTATAACTAAAAATTAAATCTATTCAACATAATATTTAAAAATATAATTTCTTAGATGCTACTACAAGCGGTGACAATCCTAAGGCTAAATACGTGCCGCCGAATATGCGCGAAGGTGCTACAAAACGATCCGATAACCCTAATACGCAGAAGGCTGATACCACTGCTATAAGAATATCGAATTTGAGTGAAGCTACAACCGATTCCGATTTAGAAGAATTAGTACGACATTTCGGTCCGATTCAGAAGCTGTTCTTGGCTAAAGATAAGAGCTCGGCGTTGTGTAAGGGATTCGCTTACGTTCATTTCAAATTTAAGACCGACGCCGCTAAGGCAATAGAATTCTTGAATGGACATGGCTACGATCATCTAATTCTTGAAGTTGACTGGTCTAAACCGCCAGTTCACAATAATCAGTAATTACAGCATGTAACATTTTTTCTATATTGAAATAAACATTTCTCGATTGAGTTAAAACAGCATTTTATTGGTAATTTTAAAATTTATGATAGTATAGATTATTACCTTCACGAAGAATAAACATATGTTTTGATATTTGTATTATTTAATTTTTTAAATTAATTTTAGACTGCGGTCAAGATATATATATAAGTTATTTTAGGTTCCAATAATATGTTTTGTGTATCTAACGGACACAAGATTAATCTCCACAAAATGTTGCAAACTAACATAGTTGCTCGCATAGAAAATACCGCACAGCGAAAATTAAACAATCTCCGTTCTAAAATAAGGGAGTTTGATTTTTATAATGGATTTTTTAAAGTAATTACATTAAAAGGTGCAGTATTATTTAAATTAAGTATAGTAAAAGTGGATCTGTTAATCGCCCGTGATTTTCTGAAATTCTTTCTGCAGTTAAAAGGTAAAATGTTGGAGAAATGTTTAATTTGTTTCTTTCTTTATTGTTACAGTCGTACTGACAAAAACGCCCAAAAAATGAAACGATAACAAATTTGAATAACAAGGAAAAATGAATACTACGATACAATATTATTAAAATTTTATTAGATGTGGGAAATACTGCCAAAGCTGGTTTTTCTCGCAGTCGATGTTAGAAGATTTCTTTACAGAAGGGAAAATAGGTTCACGTGTATAATGCCACTTATTGGCTCCTATTCATTCTAATGAACTAATAACGCACGAATGAATATCAATAACGATTGATACAACGTATTGAGAAAAATATTTTAAACGCATTAGAGATCTTCTACTCGTAAATAAGACGTTTTCTGTATTTTGTGCGTTCTAGTTATTGTTTTAAACATAAAAAGGTTGGATCAGGTTGGATTCAACTAATGAAAGAAGAAATAGCAAAGGTAGGCGATGGAAATGTTGACAACCAATGCAAAACATGAATTCGCTTGCTATTTACTGCAATTTTATTCAACACAAAGGAATAGGATAGAAATATCAATCGATTCAATTTTGATTATTACTGTTTGTTGTTGGTGGTTGTTGGCTTAAGCGACAACAAATTTATTTATTATTTATGTTGTTCCATGTCACATATGTAACATAAGTAACAAATTGTAACAAATATCATTTTAATCAATGGTGTTTTTAATAATTCGCTAGAGAGTAGTTTGATCGAATTTGTTTATAAATTCTTCTCTTTGTTTGTTTGTTAAAAATAATCTGATTATCAATCAGCATCATAGTTTCTTCATCGTGTGTGTGTGAGTGGTGCAATGTAATAATAATAATAGAATTGAAAGTTGAAACGTTGATAGATATAAGAGTTAAGAGATATTAATAATAGAGAAAGTAGTAGTTGTTTAGTTTTTTGAAAGAAATCAATCTGATTGTCTTATCATTTTCTTTACTTATCAACACGTTTGGTGTGTCATCACATCAACTTCGTCGCTGTCTTGATTCCAGTTGTTATTGTTGTTATATTGGCATATGTTGTTACTTTGTCAATGAATAAATCAAAAAGCCCGATTGCCCGATTTAAGTGTCGGTAGATGTCATGTATTTCACCATGTATTTCATAATCATAACATGGACGGTGGTTTCAATTAAAAAAATGGAAGAACAGCAATCGGACACAATTAAACTAATTATTCTTATTGACAAGATCCATAGTTTTTTTTGTGCGGAACAATTTGCTGTCGTTTCTGTTTTCGTTCTCTGCAAATAGAGATGCAAATAAAGATGCAAATAGAGATACAAACAATTGGCAAGGAAATGTATTGTAATTACTACTGCGAGAATGTTAGAATACTAAAAGAACCCTGTTTGAATAATAATTATATTTGGTCGTCGTCGTTTTTGCTAATAAAAACAATATTTTTGGAGGGTTACTTACTACGCTAGTTACAGGAGAAAGGCGGTGATTTTTTTTTGTTTTCGATTTTTGGCGTTCCATCAGCTAGACTAGTTTTTTGGGATGAAAAATCAATTAATCATCTATCTACCGTATTTTATACATCATGAGGAGAACAACAACGCATACATATCATTCGTTCTACTGTATAATATTGGAATATTATTAAAATTTTATCTATTTTCAGATGTGTTTATTTAATTACATTACATTTAATAAAAAATAACATTTGTTAATAATAGCATAGAATACAAATAAATACGTTAATAACATTTTAAAAATTCAATTCGACCTTGGCTTACTTCAAATTCTTCATAGAACGAATTGATTTGTAGTGATGATCTCTCTTTCGCTACCTTCAATATTTTGCTTAATCTGCGAACGCGTTCCACACGCTTCTTTTTCTCGATAGAGTATCGCAATTTCTTCACCGCTAGAAAATAGTAAAAGTATTAGATATGTTAAATTATTTTATTAATATAAATGTACCTTTTTGTTTAATTCGTAATTGTGATTGTTTTTGAAGGCGTTTTACTGTACCGCTAGGTGTAATAAACATTCGTGATCGTTTTTGAAGGCGTCTTCTGTACCGCTAGGTGTTTGTAAATGAATTTGTGGCGTTAATATTTGCGTGCTGTTTTGCCGTCTTGTGAGTACTGACTTCTCAGACACAGTCAGGTGTGAATATATATATGAGAAATTGTACGAGATTTTACAAGGCACCCAATATCATTAATTAAAAAGTATCGCGAGTTGCTGCAGAAGCAGGAGTTGGACGCGCGCGCCGACGCTCCAAACCGATTTAAGAATCGCGGTGGGCAGCTGCTTAAGGACGAGAAAGAAAGAAATTCATTAATTAAAAAGATTCCACAGCACAATGACATGCGAATATGAAGCGTCACATGGTAAATTTTCTGGGGAGAAACCATAGAAGAAATAATCCGCAAAAATAAAGAAAATCTAGAGAAAGTGGGTGCTTACATAAAATATCATTCACATTATTAACTCTTCATGTCTGTCATGTATATTTATAGGAAAGGAAGCTTAAATTGGGTGGCAAAAAGCAGCAACGAGAATTATCATCGACTATAACACCCAGTAAATCACGCCTGCTCATATTGTCAGCAGTGAGCCGAAAATCATTTACATTACATGACAAAAGCATGAAAACGCTGATTGCGTTCCAATTCTAAATTTTCCATTTTTGCTTTAATTACATCCATTACATCCATTTTTTCCTCTTTTAACACTAGATGAATAGAAAAATGTAATTAATGAATAAATTCCAAGTTTTTGGTTGGTTTTTGCTCTTGGTGAACGAACCAACCACGTGGAATTTAAATTCTACATTGTTATATTAATCATTAAAATTGGCACACTTACGTTTTGGAAGACATTTTGAACAAATACAACAAATAAACTTTAAAATATTAGTGATAGAAAATGCGTTAAAACTTGCTAAGCATCTTAAAGCTGTTAAGCTAACGATTTCTAACGACTAAGTGTAAGTGAGGAAATGCCGGCAACTGCACTTCCGCTACCATCCTTTCGCCCACCGCCCCCACCCACACTACCAACCTAACTGGAAGCTGCCAACTTCATCATATATATGCCTACACAATCATCGTAAAATTGTTAGCACACATCGATTGATTGTTTTTGACATTAAACAATCGTACAAATTATACTATTCAGGTAGAAAACAAATAGAAAAACTATAACTACTGATAAAGGATAAAATATTAGGTTTATTCCGTTTATTCCAAGAGACAGTTTGCAACCAGTTGACACCCGTCGATTCTGCGCAGTAGCAAAATGCGTATTCCAAGCGACCCTTTCCGACCACAACTGTTGGTTGGTCGAATGTTCCAAGCGTTTTCTGACTACTACACAACTGGTTTGTAACCGTCGCAGCAGTTGTCAGATTTTTGTAACAACTGGTAACAACTCGAAGTAAGAGCTGGCGAATTAGGAAGTACATTTGAAATTTCAATTGTATAGTTGATGCCGCTTGTGTTCGTTTTAACGTTTTTGACTTTTTTAAATAAAATAATAAAATCAAACATGAAAAATGTATATCTATAATAATTCAATAAAATACACGTGGAGGATTTTATTGAATTATTATACTCAACAATGGTTCACCAAGTGAGTGCAATTAATGTAATAAACTTTATTAAAAATGCATAACATTACAGAACTCTAAAAAGCGCGCGCTATTCCAAGCATATATCTGCAGTCAATTGTCAACTAGTTAAAGCAAACACATGCGCATAAAAAAAATTGTTTCGAATGATAAACCAGTTAATAAGATTTTTCTAATTCGGATCGATACAAACATTAGACTGTATCATAGTTGAGCTTCGCTAATGTTCGCACAGACAAATTTTTATACGAATTCTTATCAGCTCTAACCGCAATCTTAAGTTGCTTACTTCTGTCGTTACTTATTTATTTATCTATTTTAGTTCTCTAATCAATCTTAAAAATTGTAAGAACCAATTTCCCTCGACAGCGTATATCCTTGGGCAAGAAATATTCTATATTAGCTAGTTCTTTGGGTAGGGATATATTACGTGAACAATTATTATACAACAATGTTTTTCCCATTCTTTCCTGTCTATAAAATTGTTAATCACCTTCACTATTTTGTTTTGGCGGGTATTGGGTGGTGGTAAAATAGAAACCTGTAATTTGAATGTGATTTGACATTGACATCATCACGACACTCAGGACCTTTTTAAAACAACTAGGCCGCGGAAAACTATCAATTATCTTATTTTGCGCTCTCAATGATGGCACGAGAGCTCCAAATACTTAACATCGCGCGACGGACTATTGGACAAGTACGTACTAAAATATTATTTAAATTTTCTACCATAATTCAATTATTACATAACTTGGACATATGTTATTCAAGGTACGCAATTTCCACGCAACACCAGCACTAGGCAGCGTCGCTGAAAAGAAATTTCAGGTCTATCGATGGGATCCGCATGAGCCGAACAAAAAGCCATGGATGCAGGAATATACGATTGATTTGAATCAATGCGGTCCAATGGTTTTGGACGCTTTGATTAAAATCAAAAATGAGATTGATCCAACGTTGACTTTTCGTCGATCATGTCGTGAAGGCATTTGCGGATCGTGCGCGATGAATATTAAAGGATTTAATACATTAGCGTGCATTTGGTATGATGTGAAATGATGAGTTTGCCGGTTTTTATCTGACAAGCGTGATTTGTTTTAGCAAAATTGATACATCCTCCACCAAACCAATGAAAATTTATCCGTTACCTCATATGTATGTTATTAAGGATTTAGTTCCTGATATGAACCATTTCTATAGGCAATATAAGTCAATTCAACCCTGGCTGCAACGCAAGTAAATATGCATCTAGTAAATTTTATTGATTTTTGTTTTAACCTCAAATAATTTGCTTGTTAGGAAGGAGCCCAAACTTGGTGTAGCCCAATACCTGCAAAGTGTGGAAGATCGTGACAAATTGGATGGCCTGTATGAATGCATTTTATGCGCTTGTTGTTCAACCTCTTGCCCAAGTTACTGGTGGAATGGTGACCGATATTTAGGCCCCGCTGTACTTATGCAAGTAATAAAATACCTAACAACGTGTCGAATGGAATTTAAGTTCTATATTGTTTCTAGGCATACCGATGGGTGATTGATTCGCGTGATGATATGACCGATGAACGTTTAGAGAAAATGAAGGATCGCTACTCAGTGTTTCGATGCCATACAATTATGAACTGCACCAAAACTTGCCCCAAAGTAATGAGAACGGCAATGATGACTTGGTGCGATGTTTATTAACTTTTGTTTGTTGTAGGGTTTAAATCCTGGTAAAGCTATTGCCGAGCTGAAGAAATTAGTGTCGGGCGTACAAAAGAAGCCAGCGCCGGGATTAGATCCAATGGGCATGTTCTCTTCTTCTTGTTAAGCGCCGACATTTGAGTCGTATAAGCAATTTAATACAAAGATATTTTCTCTGGAATACCCACATACCAAACTACTTAAATTTTAAGATATAGATTTATATATCGAAACTTATAGTATTTTCATCTTGTCATTATAGTAACAAATATTTATTTATTTATTTACTGGATTTGTTTGTTACGTATTGTATTTACCAGCTTTTTTGTTTTTGTTTACATAAAGAGAAAGTATAAATAAATTTTGGTTGTGGATGCTTTAATTTTCACACATTTCACATACAAGTATAACTATTATACATAAAGGATTTTCGTTAAAAATATACTTTAAAAAGAATACTATTGGAGTTCATTCTTTGAGTTCTTAATAGAAACCAATATTAGTAAATAAATATGTACAATATGGTTCAAAATTGATTTTAGTTATTACTGCTTTTCAACGAAATTTTTATTCCAACATCGTTCCGGCCGATCGTTTTGAATTAGAAGTAGAGATTCTGTGAATAAAAATCATTAACATAATTTCAGTGTACCATCAACTTAAGCATTTTAGCTAAATTAGTCAAACGGATCGATTCTATATTCATTTACATTTTATATCACGGCTGCATAAAATCTCGTTTACTGCAAAATATTTCTGAATCTATTTGGTTTCACTTTTTCTGCCTCGTATAGATGTTAGCGTTACGTTATAAATATTTTTAGTTTTGAAAAATTAAGATTTGATTTTGCATTTACACTGCTTTAATCTATTTAAATCAGCATCTGTGCATACAAATATAATCCGAATTACGTATGCGACGTTCTCTTTGACGTCTTAGTTACCTTGGGAGTATAGAAAATTGTCTCGTGATTCTTTCAGTTTTATAGTAGATATTTGGAAGAGTGTAAGATAAATATCAGCATTCGTAATTTATATTATTATATATTAATATATTTTTAGAACTGTATTATGACGTTGAGCTTCCAAATAATATGAATAAGGAGATAACACAATTAACATTTTTCCGAAGAGGAACAGGAATTTTCGTTTTAGAATAAAATATGTACATCGTTTTTGGGAATTGAGAATTCTCAATTTAAAAAATAAAATCTTGTCTTTTGTATTAAACTGCAAAATTACTGAAATGCCTTGATTTGTAGCAAATGTTTAGGTAACATTATTCGATGCAAATTTGTTATGACATGAATATAGTTTTGCGAAAACTTTGATTTAAATAATCACCTACCTGTGCTTACCATTCGTCGCATCGTTAAATGATTTGAAAGTAATACTTACTTAACACATATATGTCAGATAAAATCAAATACTTTGACGATTATGTAGTTATTTTGATTCGCTATAAGACTAAAGATGTTCATACATATACAACAATTGTAGTATGCTACGCTTGCAGCACATATTTAACAACATTTGAAGAGTAATCATACTGAACACATCGATTTTATTTTGGAAGGGGACACATAATACTGGCAAGTATAACTTTCGAATGTTAATCCTCTCGGGAAAAAAGATACATTAATTATTTTTATTTTAAGGGACAGGCATATGACATGGCACATTCACTGGAAGCACTTTTCAAGAGCTTTACAAAGATATTAATTCTTCAAATTCAGTACTAATGAAGTACCATTCATTTCTTTAAAAGTAATATGGTATAAAATTAGAGTTAGTATATGATACAAATTCAGTATTAGTCATAAAATGCTGATTTAGTCCTACAGACTTGAACACGGTAATTCTTTTTGGTTATGCGTATATCCATAAATATGAAATTTTCACGATTTTCTCACATAAACTGGACTGAAAAATGACAATAAATTTGATAATGGAAGCCAATTAACCGCCGAATTCACATTGTCATTATACGAAATTTATGGAAAATAGAAATAAATTCAATTCATGCTTTTTAATATCAGTATAAAAAATGCTATAGAAAAATTTTAGTCCAATTTAGATGACAAAATCATGGAAAATTGAGAATACCTATTTCGTAGTGTCCTGTGAATGAATCTATTATATATCAAAATTGTCATTTTTTTTTGGCGCTGATAACAATTGTTGTAGTTCTTATATTCTTAAACTTATTTTAATCGTCGTTCAAATTAAGTATGGAGCAACTATTTAATCGTTAGCGTGCGTAGTTAAGACTTTTCGGCAACTGAGTAAATTATTTAATTGCAAAAATTACATAAATGCCAGTGGGCGTTATTTTTAACACACAAACACATAATTGCAAAAAAGGCGTGTAAATATTTGTTTTCAAAGAGGATTTATCAAAACAGTGACCATTTTAAGTATACATACAAGTAGGCAGCTTTAATATCACCTAGCCGCGCTAATTGACGTGCTAAAGCCGTGGAACATGCTTGAGGGATTTTGTTCAATTCTCGTGCATAATTTACTGAATAGTTGGAAGAATTCTTCGAAAATTCGTGGTTTTTATTGTTGAGACATTGTTGAACGCTAGAAACATTAATAGAAGCATTATTATAGATCTCGTATACACTCTGTCAAATAACTATCGGCAGTTGATCATTTCTAGAAGGCCCTGTTAAAGGTATTGTCAAAATTCAATTTGTTTCTAAATTGTTAATCTATCCTCTACACTGGCCTGCAATTTGATGGCTACATGTATATGCCGATTTACAGCACTTGTTTTAATCGAATAATTAAAATGTGATTTACAATATTTACATATGGATACAATTATTGAGCAAAGAAGTCTTAAATTTTACATTGCAGATGGAATTTAATTACCAAATCACTCAAAATGTTACATGCTACCTACAATTAATCGATTTTATCAAAAACACGAGGCACTATGCAGAAGCGGCCAAGATGTGGTAGAAAAACTACATAGCTCTAGCATGTCAGTAATGGCTTCAAGTAAAATTTATATTCTTCGTGCACGACAAATGAAGAATTATATTTAAGCATGATGTGGTGTTTAAAATTAAAAATGCGGCAACAAATGGCATATTTGTCAAATCAGAATGCACGGTATGGCACGATTGATTTTTTTCTTTCTTTATAACAGAAACTCATATTTTGAAGCATTCGATTTCAACCAATGAAGGGTGGATGAGAGAATTCGTGGCGAGTACTAAAATCTATTCAGGAAAATGGATTTAAAATATGTTTTGACTATAGAATTATTTGTTGATGCAATTATATTAAGAAAGAAAGGACTTACTTTGAAGGTGACATTATGCATTTGATTGAATGATAATTATTTTGTGTTTTATCGGACAATTTCCGATACTTATTTCACAGAGTGTATATACTATCTTGTGTTTATGACTTATTAAACACCTAAATACTTACTTTATCCATTTTGCAGTTTTACGGAGTAGTTATGCAAATCATTATAAAGCGCTGTGTAACCTGTTGCATACAAACAGACATTACAGAGCTGCCTTATTTTGAGCGCTCTACAAGCCAAAGAAAGTATGAAAGGAAGTACTGCAAATATATTTTGAAACTATATCAAATGTATAAAAGATAATGTGCAAAAAGGGCAGCAGCTACCTATCCAAAAAAAAAAACAGTTTACTAACGATGGTGTAAATTGTTCAAGCATCCTCAACACCACCATACCCCGAAAAAGACACGCGAACAGGTGCTTTTATGATTAGCAAACACCGAGAGAACAATTTTCGTCGGAATCTCAAACAAGATCAAAGCGAAATCCTGATTTCCAATACGTATACATACACATATACGAACAAATAGCTGCGTTGCGTGTTTGCTACCTTCGCCGGCTTTCCTCATTGTTGTTTGTAAATGTCTTCATGTCGCCTCGCTTCTGTTTACTAGGTGTGGACTTGTTGTTCCACATCAAACATTTTTATAGCGCGCTATGATTCCCCGGCTGCATTATACGATATACACTCGACTTTCATTTGGATGCGCGTCTACCTCCACACACCATCAAATGTGTGAAAACAATAATAAATCGTGTTTACAAACACAACGTCGCTCAGACAGCATACTAAATTAAGCTTATAAAAATATTTTGATATGTTTTTTTTTCGGGTTATTAAAAATAATCTCCGGCCCGTAATATTAATGCTTCTAATTTATCTCGCCAACACTAATGAAAATCAAGCCGTTGCCAATATTTTTTGCCGTAATAGAGCACGTAAATTAGCTTAATATCGCTACGTCTTTAACATTTTGAGTAATCTCGCTATTAGCACACATCCAATCAGTGCGACCGATGGGTATATAGGAAAAAAAGCAACAACACCAACAACAACAACAACGCCGGCAAAAAAGCGAATGGTTTATCACAACAGGTAGCTGGTTGTGTGTGTGAATGATTACCACCTTATGTTTAGATGCTGGAGGCGAATATTAACTAGTTATATGCATCGGGCGTGTGAGACAACGCATATAATATAGTTGAAAGGAAAAAAGGCGCTTATTACCTGGCTCAGCTAACACCATCGCGCTCGCTTCGCACCATCGCTGTGCGCCATGCAGTGCGCCTTGTTGCCATCTAAGCCAGTTCTTCCCACAATCGATTTTTGATGCGCTTTTTTTTCGCTCAGGCCGAAGAAGATGAGGTGGCCGGCCCGTCGATGATGGTGAATTCGCAAGTGTGTTGCTGCATGTTCGTTCGCAGATTACTTAATAATTGCGAATTTTGAAAGTGTTTATCCGAACGATGAAAAAAAATGGGTTGTTTTGCAGGTTTATCACATGATTGAATCGAAATAATAGTAGGGTAGATGTTGTGTTTGAAGAAGATTGTCAAAGCTTGCTAACGATTTTAGTGTTTTTGTCATATACGTTGATTGATTGTCTTAATCAGAAAAGCCATTAGAGTTTGTCGTTAATAATTGAAGATTTAATAATTTTTATCTATATTTAAATTTACAGAAACACAGGAAATTGAAGTAATATCGTTTTGCTACAATATCTAATATGATTTGAAGAGTAATGATTTTACAACTGTGTAAACTTTATGTGTAATGTTGTATATAACCCACAGTGTACAGTATTTGTCAAGTGATATAAAATTAGTTATGTTAGTATCTATGTACATTAAAATACAGAGATACATTGCAATAGGAGTTTAATTTGTTCCATGAGCGAAATACATTTTTAATTACCAATGCAGCAGTTTTATCATAAGACGCGGACATTTCTTGCATTTCAGCACATATCCTGGTACTTATTTAGCCGGTTCTCAAACAAAATATTAGTCTGAGTTGCAGCTCGTATCTCAAAAAAATCGTATGTTGAGCGGCTCGCATCTCAAAAAGCCCACATGTTTTAATTTGAATGTTAACGCACATTTCGAACAAATGCCATCTATGATCAGAACTATACCAATTTGCTTGTAAATAATTATTATAGTAAAGAAGATTATAGAATATGAGAAAATCAAATTGGGGTAAATTAAAGTCTAATAGTTCTTCTAATAAAGACAAAATTCTACATATCTGTGAAAAAGTTTGAAACGGTTTACGACTAAATCTATTAGAATTTTTCCAGATTAGAAAAGCCTAAAACTTGGTGAAATATATAACTCTATCGTTGTGATTATTACACTTTTATTTCTATAATCTTTGTTTTCATAGTTTCATATCTACAAACAATTTGATATAGTTCTGATAATGGGAGTTGGTCGAAATGTATATTAACATTTAAAGAAAAATATGTTAATGAACTAGCTTTACGTCTAATGCTACGATAAATCAATTGAATTATTAGGTTTGTTTTTTATTCCAAAATGTTCATGAACATGCACAATTTGTGCAGTTTTTCTGTTCTTTATTCCCCATGCACACAAATTTGACAGCTTTGACAGTTTGCACCGTGTTCTNGTGCAGCTTTTTACACATGTGCAGAATCTGTCATTTGAATGGTTGCCAAATTTAAGATTGTCTATGCATTGCTGTTCTATATCATTTATATATTCTGTGAACAAGTGTCAACTATCACAGCGCCACACTGCACCAGCGAAACATAAAGGAAACATGTTCATGCACATAAGTTCATGTGCATGAACATATGTTCATGTTCAGTGGAATAAAAAACAAACCTAATAACAACAATAATAATAACGCACACACAAAAAAAAATCCGAATTGAATAAACGGTGGAAAAACGGTTTTGAATAATCATTTGACATTTGAACTTGGCGCATTTAAAAATAAATTTACGGTATCAAACAAAAAAAATGTATGTGGAATAATAAATAAGTGTTTGTTGTTTTTTAAAAAAAAAACGCTGCTATGTATAGTTGCAAGACGACGACGCTTTTTCGCTAGATGTTGCTTCAAAAATTATTTATTTAAATTATATGTGTATTGCACGATAAAGTTTTTTGATTATTGAATATTAAATTGCGAATTCGTCAAGGATACGACGATAACACTTTATTTATAAATACGTACATACACATTGATATGCAATTTATTAATATATTGATAAACAATAAATAAATTGTTGCACAAAAGCGAACACAGGCAATTGATTTTAGTGCATAGATAGTACGATATATAGCGCACCGCTAAACGTAATTTTT
>JARJDW010016261.1:0-12388 GCA_030264715.1 Adinopsis sp. GC000173 | reverse complement strand
TTTATGATTATGTTGTATGAAACAATTTTTCAGAAATGAATCATATGAAATATTGAAATAAATCTAATATGATTCACTATATTATAAATATAGCTTCTTTGAGTCTATAAAAAATCTACAATATATATGATGAGAATCAATTTTTACCAATTCCATCATCGCATAGAAAGAAGAAGAAAAAAAAAGTTGATTTAAATTATTATGCATAATTAATAGCCTAATAAAATGTTAAATTATACATATCCTCTCGCCGTACGAACATTTAATTAGAAAATTTTTGAGTGTGAGAGACATTTTCGTGTGTGCACCTTTATAGATAGAAACTCATACTAATTAATTAAATATGTAAAATAGATTTTTGCTCCTGTTCGTGATAATAAATTAGCCGAATTGAGAAATGTCCCCATACATATATATGCATATATATATATATAGATTTTTTTTTCGTAAAATAAAATGAATGCCACATAAATGTTTCAATTCTCACACCAATAAAAAATTGTCGGAGCATGGTAATGATTTCAGTTTAGGCATGTCAGCTCTAATTCGCGCATCGTATCTCATTAACGGTAGGTGTTAGATGCCGATGCATCCACTAAATCGTTCAACACCACATAACCGCGTTTTTTATGGGTATAGACACACAGAAGGGTATACACACACACGTATATATACTATATTTCTTACATACACCGAAAAGGTAATTTCAATGATGAGGCATTTAGGTGTATTGGGATAGAGACGTCCATCCAATTTGTCTCATTGTTGACAAAAGGGATCTTTGTAGGAATCACCATGACTAATGGTAAGGCAATCAATCAAGCTGTCAGTTGTTTTTAATAGACAGTTTTATACCTGGGAGGTCCTTGTTACAAACAAAATCTTTACTCATTACCTTACGCATCACACTTCATAATCCTGAATTATTATTATACATCGTGTTATTCGTATTTGCTTTTTCTCTCCTCTTTTTTTCTTTTTCGATAATTACTAAACATATATTTACATACGCGTTGTTGCTGTTGCTGCTTGCTCTTCGCATCGAATTTTTATTCAAATTAAAATAATTCTGCAATGACAACAACAACATTGACTATTTGTTTCTTTCACAGCTGTTTTAATGGGCAACATTTATTTAAACCAACAATTTATTAATTACCTGCATAAATTTGCAATAAAGTATTTTCACATATATCAAAAAGCAATTTTTCTTCGCTTGTTCACTTCGTATACAATGACAAATTGTCTAAATAGAATGCAATAGATTTTTTTGTCAGCTCGCTATGGCAAGATAAATGAAAAAAGGTAAAAAGCTTTATACGTTTGAATGGGGAGAGTATAGAAGAGAAGAAAAAAACAGTTGAGAAAAAATAAACACATGCTATCACACATCCTAGATGCGAAGAGATGTGGTTGGGGCTGTTTTTTTTCTTTCGTCACAAGCATAAAAGCTTCACATACATTGTTCGTTGTTGCTTTCCTCCACTAAACAGATAACGCCTTCGAGGCTGTTGTGACAATACGTTTGAAATTTGTTCATTTTGTTGCGCGCGGCAGCACATTTTAAAATCGATTAATTATCGTAAAATGTTGTTGAATATTTTTGCTTCGAGTTGGAAAAGTAAATGGGTGTTGATGATGAGGAGCTGCGCTTGCATGCAAATAATTAATAGGAGACAGGCGTGATAAAATTATAGATATATTTCAGTTTTGATGCGATGTAAAAGTTAATCTAGTCATTGGCCATTAGTACTATGAAAGTTGCCCATGACTAAAAAAATATTTATCAAAAAAGTAGCGAGTAGATGTTGAAAGACATGTAAGTAAGTAAGTATGTATAAGTAGGTAGTAAGTATAGCAGCAACAGCGCACAAACAAAACCCATCTCTCCACCTAATATACAATTATAATTAGTTATAAACGCAATAAATTTTAATAATTCACGCTTGATATTAACAAAGCAAATGCACGTAACAATGAAACACTTGCGCATTGTTAATGAAGATGCTGGTGACACTTCTCGAATAATTAGCGCGTATTTTTAGATGGGTTCAGGCCTTATAGCACAAACTAGAGCACTATATTACCATCAGCTGTTTTTAATATTTCTGCACATTAGCTAAAAATATTTTATCCTCTTCATCGTCAAAAAGTTGATTAAACTGAATTTAGAAATTGTCGTGCAGCGCGGCGCGCGCGCCTCTTCCTTTTTTTCGCGCATTTTGCGCGAACGAGAAGAAAAATTGCGCGTAAAACGTTACGTCATTTGTGATATTTTTAATTGTAACCCTCTAAATATACAACATACTTATATTAAAATACATTCGTGTAGCTATTTCTATATGTTGAATTTCAATTTTGTGCCAATCACTGACGTTTAGAATTGTTGTTTGTTTACGTCATGGTCGTGAAAAATACACTTTTTTCCCAAACGACAAGATTGTGTGAGTGTGTGTGTTATGAGACTCTACTCAAATATTATAATTTGCGCTAATACACAAATATTACAACCTTGCAACCAGTGACAAGAGTGGTAAAACCAATAAATTATCTCACATCAGTTAATATAACATAAATAGGTATTTTTTGGAGGTTTAACCTTCCAAAAATATCGTTCAATCGTAATTTCTCTCACAACTTACACAAATTACACATATTCACACATCAATCTCGTCATATATACTTAGGTACTACCTATCACCAGTGCATGTGGTGTAGGTAATATAAATTTATTCGCGAGACATGATTTAATTAGTTGTAAGTAATTGTTGTGCGTTTTAATGCGCCATTTAGCAATTACTACATATTACATTTGTTATTGCTCGAACGTTTATGATTTATTATAAAATTATTATATGTTGTTTTTTTCATACGTATATCATATCGATAGTTATAATAATGAGAATAATTTGCCGTTTATATATTATACACATATATACAGTGTGTTATGACTTCGCTATTATAGTAAATTGAAAATTTTTGAATCTCGTTTTGATCAAGATTTGAGATTCTGCCCATTCTGGGTTTATGAGGAAAATTATTCATTTTGTTTGTGTTGAGTTAATGTGAGATATCATGTTATAAATATCTAATTTCTACTACTGAGGGACAACCCGTCAATCTGAAATATAACTTTTTTACGACACGATATCCTTAATTTTTACTAAATAACTAAATATTGACAGGTTGTTGCTTAGTAACTGTATGACAATACTCTAAATAGCCTAATTGACCGAAATACCAAATGACTTTAACATCAAACATTTTTTTCTTCATTGCCTATCTACTATTTTAAAAACTGAAAATATATTTGTTGATTCTTGATACATTAGAGAACACACTGTATATATTTTAATTTGATTGCTTAAATTTCACATAGTTAAGTACAATATGTATATATTTTTTTCACATCAATTTTGTGAGGCAATTTTTGTTTCAAGTAGGTATATCTATACGAATTTATCAAAAAAAATTAAATTTGATCAATGCACAATGAGATTTTTTTTTAATATATTGTATATAAAATTCTCGTCGATGTATGAGGACGAAGCTGAAGATGATGTTGATGATGATGAAGAGAAGAAGGAGGAAGATTTTATTGCTGTTGCGCATTTAACTAATAGAAGATTAAAGATTAAAACCGCCTTTCTAAAATACCTATAAAAAGCAATAAATTTAACTACAATGTAATATTAATAGTATTTGCGAGCTTTAAACAATATTTATATTTATTTATTTATAAAGATTATATTTTTTTCGTCGATATAGTAGCAAAATGCTATAAAAATTGATTGCATGAACAAAATGTAAATTAAAAGATGGCAGATTAAAGTTGAATTTATAGCATACTTAAATTGAGTTTGGCTTAATGCACATTTAGATTTGGAATGTCGATTTTTTTCGCTGTTTTTTGTTCTCGCGAGTGTATATGTTATATGGATGTGTGTGTTTAAGCAGTGCACGGAAAGCTCAAAATCATGTTTCTTCAATGACAATTAGCGCACTAATCACACAACGAGAGAAATGCGACAACCGACCGATCGATACGATTTTTGTTCGAATCGAGTAAGAAAAGCACCTGTAAAGAGATACAATGTAAATGTAATTTATTAATTTTGTGGGATAACGAAGTTGTATGATTGGTTTCAAACTGGTTTATCCTTGTTGCCTATGAAGCAGTCAATGCCCTAGAATATTATTTAATTCCAACATTCTGTATTTAAATTATCTGACAAGTGTAGTTTAACTTTTTCACTTCTTTTTATTTTAGTAACAATTTTGTTTGCTTTTTTTTCCTTTTTATTTTATTAATTTTATTTACCATTTTTTTCTTCAGTTGTTGTTCGCTTGACTTTAACCTGTTCGGCTGTAAACCGCGCAGCGCCATAAAATTTTACAATAAAATTCATTGTCATCTCGATATAATAAAAACAAATAATTTATATCTTCTTCACCCTTGTGACAGGGTTAAAATTAATTCTAAGCTAATTGAATGTAATAAGAATTTATTGGCCATTCATTTTTATTTTATTTGGAAATCTTATTAGATATTTACGAGTGTCAGTTCGATATTGGAAATATGATGACCAAAAAAATTTCGGTAGACATAACAAAAATTGGGAAAACATTCTTTTGCACTTTCTCATTTCAGCGCAAAAACACATATGCAGCGCGCACCGCGATGAGAAGAAAAAAAGCGATGCTGCATATGTTTTATTATTTATACACTTTCATCGAAGAGAAAAAAAACCACATTGTAGACACACCACCACCGGATGTTATATAATCACTTGAAGATGAATCCTAGCACGTTCCGCTATATAGCCAGCTAGAGGGATGATATTTATAATGCATGTGTGTGTGTCGCGACGATGACGACACCCCGTTCGCTCAAATCGCGCGCACGAAAAAACCCTTCTTTTTTTCATCTTATTCTCCCAGATCCAAAACAACAACAATGCGGGCCGAAGTGGCGGAGTGATGCGCGCAACATGCGCCTTTTTCTAAAACCGTTTATTTATTACTTTAGGAAATGTAACGTGAAGCAAAACAGTCGCGTGATGCATAAATATTTTTCCGTATCAAACAATTAATGATATTAGACACGTGTGGTAATGGTCCAATTAAAGCCGTGTTTCGTATTTTCGAAACAAACGAAGACGGAAAAAATTCTACGAGTGTGTGGAAAAAATTTCCTAATTTTCGATAAATGAAAAACGATTGGGGCGTGTTTAATGGCATGTTAAGTGCCACATTAAATAATTGGCTTTGTGAATAATCTATACATAAATTACGGATTTTTTGCTTGTGGGAGAAATGATTTTTCCTACAATTAGTTTTAATTGGGATGTTATAGCAAGCGAAGAAAAAAATAAATATATATATGAATAAAAATAGTATACGTACACACTTTAAATTATGTCGAGCGTTTTATTTTCGGTGCCGAAGATAAAAAAATATATTTAAAAGTAGTTATATATATATATACATGTAGTAGGTATATAAAGCCATAAAACAAACGCAACGATAAAAAAATCGATGCATATAACATATATAATGAAATGCCTGCCAAAAATATACAATAAGTTATTGATCATTAATGCACGAAATGCAATTACAGAAATATTCTAATCACTATAATTTAGTAAATAGTCACGTCTAAAAGTTTACGATAATTATCATAATTTAAAATCGTTAATAATTTTGATGGCATTAAAAAGATCGAACAAATCTTTTATCATTTTTTTTTGCCTCTCATCTTGTGAACGTTGCCAAAAACAATATTGTTTGCCAGTTGAATGCTCAATTTATAATCCACACTAGTTTCTTGTTGTTGTTGTTGTTATTACTTTCATAGTCATATTGTTTTTATGACATCTCCCATTATAATTTCGGTCGCATCACAAATTTATTATCTAACGAATGGTCTTTTTTCTTTACTTGACTCGATTTTAACGCGCCTAAATGTTAACAACGAACGACGCATCTCATTATTTATGGAAGAGAATATGTACGAGTGCATGCGATGATGATAAATTTCATATAACGTAATATGCATTATCTGCGTCGAGTGTGATTATAAGAATTAATGCGTTATTATATAATTATCATTAATATATGTACACATATACACATGTTTGTGTTGTTTGATAATCAAAAGAACAATTCGTTATGGTTGCGCGCGCGGTAACGAAAAAGATTGTTTCTCATGTCCGTTTTTTTCTTTCTTATTTATTACATCCAGCGAAAAGAAAGTTTAATTTGAGATAATTGAAAATAATTAATCTAATAATCATTTTTTATATTTCTTTTTTTTGGCAATTATCGAAAATTATTTTGTTTTCACTTTGGAAACCGGCGCGTTTTGTTCGCGCGATGGAAACGAAACGAGCGCGATTTTACGAGCGAAATAAATTTGCTAAATTCGCGCTGTAAAATTGTGCACGCATAATAAAATCGAAATATTAGACGTATATAATTATTTAACGGTCATAATTTACACGATCGTGGCAATGTGCGAAGATGTACAACAATGCCGCTGCGCTGCTGCGCCCCCGCCGCCGATGCAACAAAGACGCGAAAAAAAATCTGAATACATCAAAATGGATAGAGCAGTGTTCATCAAAATGTGTTCCGCGGATCCCCATGGTTTTGTGTTAATTCAAGATAATTTTTTGCAGTTTATATAAAGAGAATTCTTTACGTAAAGTGAGAAACAGTTGCCCAAAATTAATATTAGGTACTAGTACACTAGTCTAAGGGTTCCAGAGTCAAGAAGCTTTAAAGATTATTGGAATAGATATATCTAGATGTTTTTGTGTTCCACGAGTTCAAAGTAACATTTGCTAGTAATGATCAATGCAAAATATTATTTATTAGAGTGAGGTATGGTTCTCCAAATCTAAGATTAAATAAAGGTCTAGGGTAGTGCTTCACAACCTGGATGTTACAGTTTAGAAAAGTTTAAGGATCACTGGTCTAAAGGTTGCACGAATCCAGTAAGCTTGAATGACTTTAATCAGAATGTGAGAAAGGTAGAGAATCACTGGTCTAAGGCTTGCGCAAATCAAAAAAGTTTGAAGTTTACTGGGATAGAACTGCGTGTTTGTCGCCACATATCCAACGATTGATTATTTTCTCTCTCAAAAAAAAAAATAAAAAAATTAATAAACGCAAGCGTTATTTTAATGATTAAATAAGCGGTTAAAATAGGATTTGCATCATTTCGACGCTTTATGCAGATTTCTATTCATTCTTTCTCAAAATAAAGTCGAATGACTTACGTAAAATATACATATAATGTTGGAAGGAAATTGTGGGATTAAACGGTTGATGTCAATTCTACGAAATGCAAGCAAGCGAACGCATACGACAACACACACACACCATCCTACCACCACCATTCTTTAAATATAATTAAACACTTGCAGCGATTTTGCAAAAAACAATATTTATATATTTATCTTTCGCCGCGCTCTGTTTATTGCCTTTTTGTGAAAATTGTGTCTGGTGCGGCGTGAAGCGAGTCATTAGCGTGATTGAATGGTGTGTGTGTGTGTGTGTGTAAGAATGAAAAAAATATGTGTCGTATAAAGGGTAGTGATTGAATATTTAGCGATAACTAATGATGTTTTAAAGAGGCTGGCATGTAAAATCGTCACTGATATATACATTATTGATGATAGGATCCGGCGGAGTGTAGTTTAAAGGAGCTGGCTGCTCCAACCACTCCCTGATGTTGTATGACGATGCTGATTTTACCTGCATTATTAAATTAGTGCTTATCTAGAGAGTGCGGGTAATTTAACACAATTATAAATGCAAGTCACTAGCCTGTAATGGAAGTGCATGACATTATATCTACACATAGCATACACTTGTAATTTTTGCGCATCCCAAATCATCTTATATATTTTGTATAATATATATGTATGCATACATATTTAGAAAGTAAGTAAGAGATCGAGTGTGTGCATACACACATCTAAATTGCCGACGATTTTCATTCAACATTAATATGTAATACTCAACACTTGCTTTGCATTTTTCTCCATCATCAATTAATTGAAATTTAGCAATGCTGTTCCATCATATTGTAGTAGAGAAATTCTATTTATAGTGACTTTCATTTGGACTACGAGATGGCGTTTAAATCCACACAATTACAGTATCATTATATTTTCATTTAATTACGTTTATTTATATTTATACTGCGTGTCTTTGCTGGAATAAAATTTCGAAATAAAATATCGGGGTGGCTAAAATTAGGCGGGAAATAAATTTTCGGTGGATAAAAAAACACAACGAACGACAACGACGACGTCGATGACGGAACAATTTGTTTGTAATCGGTGGCTCGATCTTAAAATTGCATAAATTATTGTAGGATTTATTTGATATTGTTAATAGTCGTTGTAGTGAAGTTGACAAGGTAGGAATGTCATTGAAAAAGACAGTCGTTGGATACGAGATGCAGGTCTTCATAGAAACTTCACAGCTGTGACATTCATTCACACGCCTGGGTAAAATTAGATACTGTCCTCTTGCATTTTAAGAATATCCTGCGCGCATTTCTAGAGCGAAATTATTAAAATGCGCGCGCGCAAGCAAACGCACTTACTTACTTACATGCATCTATTTTATAAATAATTGTAAATCGCATGTTCCGTTTGCGTATATTATTAAAACGGCAGCAATAAAATATTTACAATATTCATTCACGAAACATGTATGTATGTACGAGAGTATATGTTATGTACATAGGTATTCATCTCGCGGTGCAATGTTTATTTTGTTGGTGTTTGTGTTGACGGCGCAACGAAAATGCACACGAAATGCAAAACTTGCGCTTATCAATTTCAATAAATAATATAATTGGACGCGTGGCGTTTTAACAACAATATATCGCAGACAATCGGACTTTGTGATTGATACAAAGGTTAGCTGTGGTGTGTGTGTGTATTCGTCGATTTACTGGAGAAACACATCAATTAATTAATGAAATATTGATACATGTGTTGATTATAAATTTAGAATTTTAATTGTTGTATTTCGAACGAAAAGTTTTATGTTATGAATGCTCTTTTAGTTGGTGATGGTAGTAAATTCATGTTAATTGGCTTTATAGTCTGTGATTTCCATTACGGCTCATAACAATTTATATGCAACAAAAGCTGAATAATTGTTGCATAATAAAAATTAATCGTGATGCGTATAGAGCATTTGGTGCAAATAAATAAACGAAAAGGCTAAGAATATAACACGCCATCGACGTCTTATTATGTGACGTCATGGCGACTCTTATCTTTATTAATGACTTTAACTTTTGCTAAATTTAGAACAAAAGCGAACTGAATACACATTGCCTACTAGTTAATGTCCCTTTTTTTCGGTTTTGTTTTTTTTTTGTAAATATGTATTAATAACTCACACTGAAAAAACAAAACAAAATAATTTTTTTTCTTCGCTTCTCTTATTGCTCGGCTATATTTAAAACACGAACAAATAGTACACAAGTACACCAAAAAAAATCATCCAAACTAATGACAAATTAAAAATTAATAATTAGCTTGGTAATTTTGGTTAATTATCATCATTAATATACATCATCTTAATAATTAGTGCTGACTTTTTAGTTATTTTTGCAAACGTTTTAATTTCGTTAAACGCGAAGAGGCTATACAAAATTTGTAAACGCGCGCGCAGAGAAATATTCGAATTTTATTGCTTTTATTTTACAGATATAGATATATATGTGCGTATAGTAGTGTATTTTTAGATTTTTGTTGTTTGTAAAAATATTATTTTTAAAATTACACCACATCTGTTATTACGTCCATATTTAATAGTTTTTTTTCTCTCAAAAAATAGATTTTTTCAAAACAAAACTATAGTTACTAATTAATTTCGAGCGAAATACATCAGCGAGCGAGCGAGCGAGCGAACGAACGCGCGTCGTCGTGCACGTTTTCCCATTCCATCAGTGACGCCACTGTTGTGTTTAAATAAGATGTATCAAAATGTATTCGATTTCAACGCGGCGCAATCTTTCACATCCCAATTTATAAAAATCTTTTAATGCAATCATTTTTTTTGTCGAATTTTAGAAAAAGATGGTGATCGTGCGCGACGAGGAGGAGCGGTGGAAAAAAGTAGGTTAATTTCTGTTTTAAAAATAAACAACTAAATCGCCTATTATAAGTATATACATACAGTAATCTTAATAATTAATCGTTTTGTCCACTTGTTTACTAATATAATAAGCAACAAGGCAGCGAGAAAAAAAAACTTGACTCATTTCTAATCCATAATTAATAAGAAATTTTAAAATCATTCGATATAGATTTTATAATACAAAGAGAAAACAAAATAATTTATGCAAATTTTTCAAAATGAATATTTAAATGATTATTATCATTAAATTGATCTTCTCATATTATAAGAGATTAAACTCGTTATTGGTTTTATGGAAATATAATTTACATAATTAGTTCTTATATTTTACATTATTAAGTAAAAAAAAAGGTGATTTCAAACAAAATAGCCACAAATCATAGATTAATGTGCGTTTATATGTAGATATAAAACGCGCGCACGCAATACTTTTACCAACAAAAATAATAAACCGAACACGGCGGAGAGGAGGCAAGAAAAAAAGATTAAAATTCCTTTTTGAATTTAAATATGCACTCAGCATTGATGTTTACAACCAGAAACATTTATGTTTACAGCACATTTCACTACTCACCTACCTAATGAACTAAAACATTTACGTTTTGCTAAATAATTGTCTGAAAATATTTTTAAAACTAAGTGACTTTCAAATATAAAATGTTTCGCATCGATGTGCAGTTCTCTATATAACGTAATAACAACAAACACAACGAACAAAAACAAGAGCGAAAAAATACAAAATTATTTGTTTCAGCGCTTTGTACGTACGTATGTATGTATGTACACACACATATTGCTGTATTTTGTGTATTATTTGGATGAGCTGAAAGGGTGGTTAGTAGCTCATTCATCATGATTATCAACATTAATCGCTGTCATTATATTACATTGTAGCAGAGATACATCAATAGGAATCATGAAAATTAGTTGTTATTGTGCATATAGAACATGATATGAATGTGTTTGTATACACAAACAGATGTATAAAGCATTATAATTAGTAGAATATTTGACAAAGCCCTTTGTAGCTTTATAAATTAATAAATGCGTATGTATACATATATACATATATATGTACATTGATATTTTATTTTCATATTTGTTTAATGCTTTTATTGCAAAATATTCGCATTGATGCGAAATATTTATATGAAAATTAATAAGTAATGAACTAGATAGTCAAATTAAATTTTATTCTAATCGAACAGGATTTTTTTGGTCAATATTCAGAAATTGGCGAAGCTAATCATAGCTTTATGCCAATTGTAATAGAAACAATTTCTAATATATTAAATTTTGATATTTGTTTAATGTTTTATTGAAAAATATTCCAATTGATGCAAAATATTCACGTAATTATTAATAATTAATGAGCTAAATAGTTAAATTAGATTTTATTCTAATCGAACAGGATTTTTTTTTGGTCAATATTCAGAAATTTGTGGAGCCAATTACAATTTTATGCTAATATTGTAATACAAAGAATTTCTCCTAGTATGTCTATTATAATCAGTAGAATATTTGACAAAGCCCTTTGTAAATTATATATAATTTAATAAATAGAAATGTATACCTACATATATTTACGTCCATTGATAATTCTTTAATGCTTTTATTAAAAAATATTCGCATTGATACAAAATAATTAATAATTAATAGGTTAGCGATAGATTTTTTTTTCGGCAAAAATTTCTAATCGAAACCATAAAAAGTTTTAGTGTTTTGAAAGTTTTGCAAAAATTTTGCTACAAATTGTAGTGAATTTATGACACTAGCACGTCAGCAATTAATAATAATTAATAANCAAAAATTTCTAATCGAAACCATAAAAAGTTTTAGTGTTTTGAAAGTTTTGCAAAAATTTTGCTACAAATTGTAGTGAATTTATGACACTAGCACGTCAGCAATTAATAATAATTAATAATCTTAAAATGGCAGTTTGTCGATGTCTAATTGAATTTCTTTGCATAAATTGATAGCGAGTTTCATTAGCCATCATGCTCGTATATATATAATGGCAACAAAAACGCACACACACACATAGACACATACAGCCTGCAACATGATTCCGCATGCATATATAACGCTCAAACACAACCAGTGAGAAAGTGCATTATATCTTGCGCGCTGAAGATGTAATTGTACGTAATCTCGTTATCATTAGTAACAGCGAAGCATCTGATTTGGACCTTCAAAGGATCACAGAGAGGAACAG
>JARJDW010016259.1:0-14866 GCA_030264715.1 Adinopsis sp. GC000173 | reverse complement strand
TGCTTCCTAACCATGTTATAAAATAGTTATTTACAATATAAGTATAATAAGTGTCGTTTTACATAATTCGAGTTGCTTGTTGCTGCACTTGCGTGAATGATGTTAAATAGCACTTATCATTTTCAATGCTGACGCAGTTATTTAATTACATCATTTTCTTTGCAATTGCTAGGTTTCGACTAACGTATTAGACTGCAAGCAGCTCGGATAATATTAAACCGCATCTTATATTCTAAATAAATATTTCACTTTCATTGATTGACTAAATTTGCTTTTCGGTATTAAATGTCATTGTATTGGATTATTCGGCAAGTAATTTCGTTTTGATATAAGGCCAAGACATTTCAAATGATTGTGTACAGTTGAATTCGATAAACTTAACCTCTCAGCAATCTCACGAGTTGTTATTCGGCGGGTTGCATCTATCAATGTCTTTATTTTGTCTTTATCGGCTTCAACGGGCCTTCCAGAACGTGGAGCATATTCAATATCGAAATTTTGCAAACCAATTTTGACAGTGTCGTTCGGTCAATACATTTTTTCCATACACATCACATAATTTTTGTCTCGCCTGAACTGGATTTTTACCTTTTTGATAATAAAAGAGTAAAATATATCGAAAATACTGTTGTCGATCTTCCATTTCTATTAGGACGCCAAACACAAACTATGTCAAATTTTCAACAAACAAGTCTTACTACATCAGCTATCAAAATATATACCTAATAATTGTGCCGATTAAATGTGAAAAAATACACTAGACTATTCAATTGGGAAAAAACGAAATTACTTTCCGAACAATCCGATATGATAAGAGTTTTAATCTAATTTAAAAAGAATGATTTATTAAATACATATATTATCAATTTCAAAGTTTATTACTTGGTATCTTACGCAAAATATAATATTTTATTGGCGAAATATGATTCCTCTGTCGATTAATCAAGTATTAATGACAATACACACGTAATTGTATCCATATTAAATAGTTGTATGAAGTCAATGAATTATTAACGCCTTAGACTAAACTTGCGCATATAATATATAAATTGTTATATGATATATTACTGCTAAATTCTTTGGCTTGTTGTTTACAAGGTGTAACATATGCCGTGTTGTGGCATTGGTTCTAGTCACCGTGCGATAATTTACGTTATATTCCGCACATAGTATTCAGCGAGTGGTATAATTGATTTCCAGTAAACAAATGGGATAGCGATAGATTAACATATTCATTAAGTGAACCGTGTAACAATGCCGTCGTCGTTCGTCACATCACATACGCAGCGCACAGCGCACACTTTTCAAAGATTTTACTAATGCTTTTGTTAATAAAATAATACTTTTATCAAATCTATCCAACTCCAAGTTCGCTTTCAATTAAGAAACTTATTGTGGCAAGTTCCCATGAAAGTATTCTTAACTTACCTAACTTGTTATGCTTCTTGAATACACTATAAACAGCTTAGCAGCACAGAGATGCTCTTGAAAGCATAATTTCATTTGCAAAGCACTTTTCATACTATGTAATCATTATTTATTGCTTGTAATTAAATCACACGCAACTTAATGATGTATTTGCTTAATATTAAAGATTATGAGTGATAATTTCTATAGATTTGCGGTCGTATTGCAATCGCGCTGTGTGTAATTTCTAATTTCGAATTAATGCCGCGAATTCATTATATGTAGGTATAAAGCTAAACATCAATTTATTCAATATACATAAATTCGAATTTATGCGTAATATAACTGTCGAGATGGAAACACCACCGCCCTGGTAAGAGAAAAATAATGCGGATATTTTTGACAAAGCGCTGCTGCAGCAAATTTTTAGCAATTTTAATATATTTGACGTAGTAAAGTTCTTCCCAAAATAAGAAAATTTAATATTCCTATCTACACACGGTTATTCTTTTATTAAAATTTATGTTTTCAGACAAATATGTCTATAATATAATGTTATTTTGAAAAGTACACAACATATCCATCCATATACATTTATGCAAATTGACAACAAAACAAACTTTCAATTAGCTAAACTTTTACATTTAATTTGCCGGATGAAATGCGTATGAAAATAAAAGAATTTATACACATTTTACATTTCAATGTATATTTTCTATTGACTTAGAACACAATACAATTATAAACAAAATTATTATTACAAGCAATATATTGTTAGAATATCTAACTTTATAAACATTTATGTGTAATTATTTTGATACATATAGATAATATTTATTGAAAATGCTGTTCTAATTATTAAATGAAATTATTTTTGTTTTTAATAAAAATATTGCGTTAGAAACTTTCCTCAGAGTTAAACTTTTACATTTATTTTACCGAAAGAAATACAAAAATTAAAGAATTTGGGCCCATTTTGAATGCAGGTATATGGGTATGCATATTTTTCATTGACTGAGAAAACAATAAAATTATAAACAAAATTATTTATACGCATTTTAAGCAACAAAACATTATCAGAATTCATATACATATATAATTGTTTTGCTACATGCAATATTCATTCAAACTTTTTGTATTTCATAAATATATCCCATTAAAAACGCGCTACCCAGAATTTAAACAATTAACTTTAGTTTATAATTTATTTAAATCAAGAGCGTAATGCTAATGAAATTTCAAATCATTTTATTCAATTAATTATTCATTTAATTTTTTAATTTATTTACTGATTTTATAAAGCGGACGTAAATATTTAAATATAGTTTTAATGAAAACAAATCATGATGATCACCTTTGTTCTGAAAGATCAAAAAATTCCATGTTTAATAACTGATTTTTAGTCAATTTTATACGATATGAGACATCGGATGTATTTTTAAAATAAATTTTAATTAATCCCGTGAATTTTTATATCATTTAACTTGATTTTGAGTTATAAATAAAAGCATTTTATTTCAAAAAACAAGACATAAATATGGAATTCCATGACTTCTAGAAATTTTTAGGAATATTTCTGTTCATTTAGTGGTTTACAATTTTTACGTAGATATTTATTTTCAAAAGAAAAGTTTTTGAACTTTGTGAACACACTGTATATGTATATTACATCCATCCATTACATTTTGATTAGATGTTGATTTTTTGAAAATCTAATGCATATTTTAAAATTTAATATCAAACAGCGTCTATCTACCTATACCTATTCATAAATTTTAGTCAATTACTAAGGTGTTATTTATATTTATATTATAATTATATTAGTTATGCATTTTAATAACTTATTTTTAAGAAACTATAAAAAATAACTATATATTCATGTGTTATTGTAGAATTGAATTAATTTAAATGCAGATATGTGTACTTTGTATGTAAGTACTGTAATTCAAGTACATGAATCCTACAACTTTGCTTGAAATTAGTTAGATTTTTACTGCCGGATTTAGTATTTCTAATTAAAAACATTTTTGATGAATTTGACCTAACTCCGTAATATGTTTACTAATTTTTATATTTCCTAATCATTTAATAAAACTACATTTTAATATTCATTTATATTTAACGATCTTCAATTTGGTAGTAGCTACATCAACATGTTTTATAACTATTTTTATTTCACGCCCATTCCACACGCTAATTCTAATTTACATGTAAATATGCTATTAATATTACGTTATTTGATCCTAGATTAAGGTTTTATAGATAGATTTTAATTACATTTTGTGAAATAACGTACAGCGAGCGCAACTTTTATAAACAAACTGAATAAAACTATTTTGTTTGTTGTGCGCCCGAATTCAAACAAAGATTTACGTGGACATTTTTGTAACATGAAATAAGTTTATCCTTATCGAAAATTTGTTAGGTCAACGCTTTTGACAAAATCAATTTTGAGTTTTACAAAGTTTTGCGCGCACAGAAAACAAAAAGGCAGAAAAGTCATGCCATGGAACTATCGCTTTCAATTGAATTACGTTAAAATGCAAGTAACGTGGCTGGCGCACTTGAGAGAGCTAGCTGCAGTAAAAAACATAAACGTTAGATACTTATTTATGCTTGTTTATAATCTACTAAAGTTAAATTGTCTATGTAAATTGTTTTAGTTTATTATGACAAAATTACTTTTGTAGACTTTGTTAATGACGGTGAAATTATATTAAACTTAATATTTATTGCAAATTTAGTTTCGGAGAGAAATTTAACTATTTGAAGAGATAGGGAATTTTCGAGTTATACCAAAAACTAAAATAGAAATAATTAAATGCAATGCACATTAATATGTAGGGGAAAGTTGGATAATGGGGAACGTTGGGTAATGCCGCAACCTGGTCTATCTTAAAAATTATTAGGGGTAGAGATAGTAAGAATGCATCAGTACCTTGCAAACATTGTGTGGGCTAGCATAATGCAAAAAGACGACAGTTCCTCAATAAATAAATTAGCAGCCTTTGCATATAATATTTCGTGTTTTCTGTTGTACAATAACTGAAATGCGCATCAAAACTGAAGCCAAATTATTTCTATATATAATAATTGTTTCTGGATCTAATAATATATATACAAAGAGGCACTCTGCTGTGTATTGCTTAATATTTTAAGATATAGGTTGCATTAAATTGCCCTTCACATCATCTTGAAATAAAATTTGTCCAACGGGGTAATGTCGTTCCTAGCTTAATTTAATATGAATTTGGAAAAGGCAACGAATGATTGTTTAGATGTGAATTATGTTCGGGATTGTCTATACGGAATGCAGTTTACAGATCATCCCTGATAGTTGCAAACGTGATTTTTGTATATTTAACGAGAAGTGTACATACACTATGTAGCTTTATTTCCTATTTTATTTGTTAGAGCGCAATTACCCTACCAGTTTCGGCATTACCTCAGCATAATTTTTTATTCTTAGGTGTGCGAAATTCCCTCACTCTCCCCTATATGATGAAATAATTTGTTATAATAAAATGTAACAAGCAATAATCGTTGAATTTCTATAAAAATCCATCTTCAGAAGCAATTTGTTAGCGTTCGTTTAAAAAATGAAATTAATATACGTCAGATGAAAACTAAAGCCATTAGAAAATCATTTTCCTCCGCTTAAAACAATAACGACACAACAGCATAAAACAGCACACAACAACACGAATGTAAAATTATTTTAGAACAATATCAGTTAATTTAATCACTTGTGAAGTATTTCTGCAGTGAATACACAACAATAAACATTCACAAACTTAAGCAATTTAGGATGTAATTGGTATTTAAAGCGTCAAAAAATGCCTTGGTTTGCACCTTTTATTAATAATTATTGTAGTTAACAGAATAATTAATTTAATGAAAACACATAAATGTGATTATAAGAAAATATGAATATTTTATTTGACATCTTGACATCAAATATTGTTGGATAAATAATTCAAAATAAAATGTTGTTGTAGTTCAGCAATTTAGGATATATTTAAAGCATTAAAAAATGTATTAGTTTGCAATTAGCTACTGTCATTCCGTAGTGCATCAAGTTAAGCACAAATCCTAGAACAGTACCAACCGAAAATCACTAAATGCGCAATCGCATGTCAAATTTAAAAAAAATAAGTTGGTTGCCAATTTGGTTACCACCGGGGTTTGCCATACGGATACAGTATAGCTGAATCGCAATTATTATTAATAACTGGTTAATGGAAGAATTGATTTATTGAAAACTTAAAAACTGCGTTATTAAAAAAAATCATTCATAATTCGACATCTTCCTATTCTTTACTTGGTTCTTGATTTTTGAAACATGTTCGCTAAAACATTGTTGGATAAATAATCCAATTTTAACATTGCTGTATCAACAAGTTAAAGCATAAAAAACTGAGTTCTCAATTGTTATTAATAAATATTTAAGGGAATAATTGATTTAATGCAAACACAAACATTTTATTAGCTGAAATATTTAATTCAACATCATCTTATTCTTGACTTTATTAAAATATTGTTGGATAAATAATTCGAATTTAAACATTGCTGTGATTCACCAATTTAGATAAATATTTAACAGAATAATAGATATTTTTATTCGATATCTTCCCATTTTTTACTGTATTTTTGAAACAAGCTCGTTAAAATATGATTGAATAAAATAATTGTAGTTGCCGTAGTTCAATTCATTATAGTTTAGCAGCGTAGGTAAATTATTTTTTAATTTGAATACAATAAAAGTGAATTATTGATGCTTGCACGAGTCTCTGTACAAAGTGTTTTGTTTTAGTTCGTGTCACAACCATGTAACTAATTACGCATTGTTTATAAGCAAGTTGTTGTGTATTTAGCGTATACACAACTTAACTATTGATACGTTAAAACAACTCTCAAAGGGGTACACTCGTTGCAGCATGACTACTACTATACAATCTACTATACAATCAGCCATTATCAATATTCTTTTCTTTGTTCTTCATCCAAATTGCATTCGCGATTTTGTCATTGTTAAATTACCTATTAAATTACTTGCGATAAGATATGAAAGTATCGCGTCACATTTTTGTTGTAAACTCCTTCTTCATTATCTAAAAATAATAAATTCAAGACTCTTATCTCGTTCCCTTTTTTTTTCTTGAATTTTTCCAGAAAGATGCGACGAATGCAACTCAAGTAGACGAGGACGCTCCTTGTCAATGGCAATGCGAGTTAACTAACGAAGCAGGATACGTGGTATATTCAGCTCTAGGCTCTTTCTACATCCCGATGTTTGTGATGTTGTTTTTCTACTGGCGAATTTATAAGGCGGCTGTCAGGACGACGCGTGCTATTAACCAAGGATTCCGTACAACTAAAGGTATGTCTTTAGTTAGCTCAAACATCGTTCGAGGTGAATTATTGCCGGTTTGGGTTTGTTTTACTAGAATATTAAAAAAAAACTCGAAGGTGGATATGTCTTTATAGAAAGCGAATCGGAATGTTATCGTTAAAGATAACCCTGCCAGTAACATTAGTCCCATATGTGACAAAAGATAGTGTAATAAAATGCCAAACACGCATTGAAATGTTCCTGTTTTTTATTATTTTTATATACATATTTATTTTTTATACTTCCCAAGAAAAAAAAACGCTCATTTTTGCTATGTTAAAATTGTATACCACTAAAATTTATTGCCATCGTCGTAATGTAAGCTGAAAAGATTAAATCCACAAAATATGTTTGATTAATTAGATAAAAGTATGTATATTTAATTAATTATGTACTTTAATAAACTTAATATATACCTACTTGAAATACTAATTAGTAGTATTCAATTTGAAGATTATGTAACGAACTTCAATATTGGTATAAAACAGAAAATATGTAGTACAGAATAATGTTAATATTAAGTGAATTTCTATAGGTACACAAGTACTTATTATAATGCAGTCAATTTGTTTTTTATCATGTTTATGCCCGTATTCTCGACACTAGCATTTATCTAATCCATAACTTTATTATAACGAACATAACCTAAAAACTACTTCCAACTGCTGGAAGATGTTACTAACTGACGTTTATTTACAATAGTTTATAGGTTATGATCGTCATGATAAACCCGGAAATGCTAGTGACGAGAATACGGGCATTATTTCGGTAAATAAATACATTTCTATCTATTTTTCCTTAACTTTTGATAACATTCTAACTGGAGAATTAGAAGCAAATTAAATTTACTCTTAAATGCAGCATTTTTTTTTAAATTTGCATACGTAACAAAATTCGGCCTTAATAAACTTAATATATTCCTACTTCAAGTTCAAATTAGTAATATTCTATCCAAAGATTATGTAACAAACTTCAATCTTGGTATATAACAGAAAATATTAGTAGTATAAAGTAAGGTTAATATTAACTGGAACTATTGGTATAAACGATAGTAATGTGCAGTCAATTAAAATTTTTCACAATATCCATGATAGAATCTTTATTTAAATAAATTCATTACAATCAGTGGTTTGTCCACTTTTAACAAAAATCTAAATGGAAGATAATTATTAATATTGGTCGAAAATGCAGTACAGTGATCCCTCACTACTTCGCGGTTTACTTTTCGCGGCCTCGCTGTTTCGCGAATTTTTAATATAACATTCGTTAAGAGGGTATTTAGCCTTTATATTTTTTGTATTTTTATATTTTGCTTTGTGTAATTATTTAATCTAATCTTTTGTTTATTTTATACGATTTATAGTTTTATTTTTTAGTTTTGAATTTGTTTGTGGGTTCTTGAGAAAATTTTGTGCTTGTAGAGGGATGTTAGCTGCGTGTAGAAATATAGCGTTCCTATAAGAATCGCGGATTTTCACTTTTCGCGGGTGGTCCTGGAACACATTAACCGCGATAAGTGAGGGATTACTGTATTTCCCCATCTAAATTTGCATTCGTAGTAAAATTCGCACCTATTAACCTTCATATATGTATACCTACTCAAAATACTAGTCGTATTTAGTAATATTCTATACAAAGATTGTGTAACAAACTACAATTTTGGTATAAATATATATACACCTTACACCTATATAGAGACACCTTTATTTAAAAAATACATTACAAATAATTTTGGCCAACTTTTAACAATAACCTAAATGGAAAACAGCTATTAATATTACTCGAAAATGCAACATTTCTTTCTAAATTTTCATTTGTACTAAAATTCAGCCTTAATAAACTTAATATATGCCTACTCTAAATACTAATTAGTACTATTCCATGAAAAAAAAATGTTACAAACTTCAATCTTGGTATAAAACATAAAATGTTATAAAGTATAGCGAAATTATATATTTCTATATGCAGTTAATCAGGATTTTTCATAATATTCATGATAAAATCTTTATTTAAATAAATACAAATAGGTAGAAAATTATTAATATTACTCGAAAATTCAGCATTTCTGTCTAAATTTGTATTCGTAGTAGCGAAATTCTAGCAAATTGCTTCGTAAATAATAACCTTAAATTGAACGTTGTGAGATTTTATACGAATTTATATGAATGAGCATAATTTACCTAAGCGCATTTTAATGTGACTACTAGTTTTTTGTCCGGTATCGTCACCCAATGTGCAAGAATGTTTCTAATTGAAAGCCTATCAAGCATAAAGTAATGAATTAATTAACCTAATTTTTATAATAACATCTTTATTAGCTCGTATATTTTACGTTCTTTTGATAAAGAATATATTAACGAAATTAATGCGGCTATTAAAACATGTAATGACTTAATGAAAAAATTAGAGTAGGTATATCAAATGTATCTAAATTTGGCATGAATAATAAATACCAAATATCTATTGTGCATTATTACTACTCGTACATACTACGTATTTCTATTAATACATTAAAATACGAATGACATATGTGTAATGGATGTACGACTAAAGAATAGGAACAATGTTTTTCTAGTAAAAATAGCTTCACTCAAATCAATATCATCAAATTGGAATATACATTTTTTATAATTACAAAGTCCGCATTTTAGACACACGTAAAAAGCAGCACAATTTGCCTTTATTTCATCATCGATACTAAATAATGCATCAAAGAAAGATTAAATTTATCATATTTAGGAACTTTTTTTATGTATTTAAATGCGTAGATATCTAACGAAATAACAAAGTTATATATTTTTTTTGTACCTTCTTTAATAAAGTATTCTATTTTGTTTTCATACACCGAAAAAAAAGGTAGCGACGGCAATTTTCTTTTTGTTAATATTAGATCTTAAACTCCTTCACGTTATATTTTATTTAATCGATCTTTGACATTTATCCCTTACTGGGTCAGTATATGCATAGAATTTTTATTTCCAAGATTGCGCTCACACAGTAAAAGCCGGCAAATAAAATTTATTTTTATTTTAAGCAGTAATTTATTTGCTAATACATATTATTTTCAAGCAATTATATATTCTTTTTTGCAAAAATCGATCGGATGTTTAAAGTTGCCTTTTCGATATTTAACACAGTTTTTATTAAAAGCCACTTAATTAAAAGTGTAAAATAGTTTCGAAACATTCATAATTGAAATGTATGAGTATCCATTTAAATTTTGAGTAAATAAATATATGCAATTATTAACTGACTGTACTTAGAAGTATCACTAACTTCGAAACAGCATAGAAAAGCATAGAATGTTCAAACTTTGGTGTTTTGAAGCCACATATGAATGAATATAACTTGTACGAAAGAAAATTTTATTTGCTGATTAGTTTCAAAGTAAAGCCGATTAGATATTTAAAACTTCTTTGGGCGTTTGGCAATTTGTTTAGTTATTACATACTTTAATATTATATATTATTTTAAGGTCTGATTTCATAATCAAATCGCTAATGCTCTATTAACTTAATGACATTTTAAAAATTTTTGTTTTTATAATCAATTTGTCAATGATGTATAGTGTATTCCTAGATGTTCTTGATATTTTCATCAAAAAAACAAGGTTGGCGATGCTTTATTGCTATGTTCCTGACAATTTCACAAAAATACAAGATTGACAATGCTCACACAATGCTGTATCCAGCGTATACAGTTGTTTTTCTAACCTACATCTATATCAAATGACACTAATTGCCCTGTTAAAATTTGATATTGTGCCATTAACTTTAATAAATATGATTATAAAATCAGCACTAAATCCAAAATATTCACGATAGGCATATTATTATTATTTACTTCAAAGCAGTAGTTTCCAATCTTGTGTCATTTAGACCCTCCTTTTTGTTATCAAATAATCTTTGCACAAATATCAATCCAATTTCAAAAATATCGAGTATCTCACATAGTATAGTATACACTTTCTGAAAATACCATAGACATCAGCGAAAATTCAAAAAGGTACAAGTTATAGTTAGGATATAATTTTTTATACAATTACGATCTTCCTTATAATAGTTTTGAACCTCTCTAGGTGAGCCTCACAGTTTGGAAACCACTGCTCTAAAGTAGACAGCTCAAAATACAGGTTTCTAAATATTTGTTGAACATAACCTCACTTGACTTGACTTGGCTTACGATTAATTGTGATAAGTAGATCATTTTATTAAAAGAAATTTTTACGATTTAGATTTACCTACATATTATTCTCAATATCTTATAGGAGAAATGAAATATTATACAAATAAATAAGAAATTTTGATTTTTATGATTATCAATGATCTAGATAAGGCAAATAGTTATAAAAAATCAAAATTACTTACCTAAATATTTATGCAGGTATTACTTAAATTTTAATTTGTTTGTTAAGCGACAACGCCACTTAAAAAGAGCCGCATATGGCCCACGACGAACAGCACTTTGCTTTATATAACACTTACTTACATTCATTACCAAATCTTACAATTTAGTCTTGTGGGCATTTAACTGTATTAACATTTTTGTGTGTATACTATATATCTACCGTCGAAAGGTTAAAGGTTTTTTCACACCACGTCTAATTCTAGTGCCACTTGAATAATATTGTTTAGCAAATTATTAAAGCAATGTATTTTTAGCATACTTGTTTTCGCCCATTAAAGTTAAATTGTTAATGTAAACTTTTTTTGTGTGTTCAATTTCATTTGAAAGCAAAAATTTAATTGTGCGCTTCAAAACGCTTTTTTTCCTTTTTGCACTTTTACAAGATTAATTAAAAATTTGATTAAATTAATTAACAAGCCTTATAAATTATTTAAATTGCCATATTCTTATAACAAATAAGAAAAATGTTGTTGTTTTTTCTAATTAACAAAATGTACGCAGCCGTATGCTTGCGCTTGTTGCTGCTGCGAAAACACGAAGTAAAAGAATTCATGCATAAAAGCAATATACACTAACAAGCTCAGCGAATTTTGATTAAAATTCTTGTAATTACTTTCAATGGAAAATAGATTTTTCGATTTAATCAAGTAAAAACGTTTACACAACAGACAGACAAAGAATTGAAAAAAATATATATTATCTATATATAGATTGGCACATTTTGCGCGAAATTAGAAATTTTAATTTTATTGGCTGTATTAGTTTATCACGAAAATATGTTATTTTCCCTGAATCGAACTTTGTTATAGTTAAGTGAGCGTTAAATTGCTATTGAATGTGGGAAAATAAAAAAAACCGAAACCTTTTTTCTCTCGTTGCTTGAAAATCTACTGGCAAGGATATTTATGAAATCCTTCCGAATGATAATATCAATCTTTCATGTTGTGTGACTTTTATTGATGATGTGCACGCTTTTTGCAATCTGAATAGCTTTGCAAGTACGTTTTTATGGGAAGTGGGAGTAAAAACCATTGAGAATTCTATCAAATTGATGTGAATTTATAGCGTCTATATAGCCTACTAATAGTAATGCTAACAATTAAACTAAACACAAATTGATTACACGATTATCAGTTTCGTTTCGCAATCGCGCTCAAATTAATCTATTGAAATTAGAAGAACAATACATATGTAGTGTGATGGTCATGTTTTGTTTTAATAAATATGTTGCAGGATCAAAAGGCTTAGGTAATCGGTTCGACGAGCAACGTTTAACGTTACGCATCCATCGCGGCCGCGGCTCGTCCAACCGGCATTATGGTTCTCCACACAGTAATGGTAGTAATAGTACAACAACCACCGGCAGTGCATCTCCGAGTCCTCGCGGCAAACATGAACGCGTTAAAATTAGTGTAAGCTATCCGTCAAGCGAGAATATAAGTGCGAACCCGTCGCCGCAACTCCTAGCGGTTACGCCAACATCGCCCACCCCTGGTCAAGCCAGTTACGCTGTTCATTATAGTGTGAACGGTAAAGATACCACAAGTACTAATTTGTGCCGGCGTGAAACTCATTTGCGAGTAACACCTCGTTTAGGCGCGCACCGACGCTGTTCGCGCAGATCGTCAAGCTGTGACAGCAATGATCGCATTCCAACTCGTTCGCCCAGCCCAAGCATTTGCGAGGACGGTTTGAATAAACCGAAAATTATATCAAAACGTATGGGCAAGCGTAATATAAAAGCGCAGGTAAAGCGTTTTCGCATGGAAACGAAGGCGGCAAAAACGCTAGGTATTATCGTAGGTGGTTTTATTTTCTGTTGGCTGCCGTTCTTCACCATGTATTTGGTGCGCGCCTTTTGCGAGGATTGCATTCATCCGTTGGTATTTTCTATACTCTTCTGGCTGGGATATTGTAATTCCGCTATCAACCCATTAATCTACGCGCTTTTCTCCAAGGACTTTAGGTTTGCGTTTAAGCGGATTATCTGTAAATGCTTTTGCAAGAGTCGGAATCCTTCAACATCTCGTCGTGGCTCCGATGGATCTCAGCTGCAAGGCCGCCAATTTCGATCGCCTTCCTATAACATTCAACAGCATGGTAATTCGCTGGGTGAGGACAGCGATCCCCCTTGCGATCCGAGCGATTCAAGGTGACAATCTAAGAAGAGGAGCAGGAAGGCGCAAATGTACCTCGACAAGGAGTCGGTTATGAAAGTGGCAATGCGTTTGTACGTGTGACAGGTGGAGGCCACCGAGATGGCGTAGTATTAGTAGATGGTGAATATATAATATATATATATATATATATATATATACGATGCGAATAGATTTGATACGCGCTTCAAGCACTTTTTTAATTGTGGCTTTTCATAAGCTGCTCTAAATTCTTTGTATATAACAACACCAACCAACCAACCAACCAACCAAGCAACCAAGCAACACACAAAAAATTCTTTTCCTAATAGAAAACTTTTCCAGTAGAAGCAGCAACAGCTAAAATTAAATTCTCATTGAATCCTTGCGGGAATTAATGAAAGACTTGAGAAACAATTGCATTAATTCCATCATCAGGATCTACTTTGATCAATAGCCCAATAAAGTGTACCACTGCAGCTTCCTTCACTCATTAATGAAATATAACGTAATTGGCAAAATGCAAAAATCGATTGCTTTAGCCAAATTGAGAAAACATAACAGTAAATGATAATAAAAATAAAACAACTTCTTTACTCTTTACTAATTTTCTGTTGAAACATTTTTGGAGAGGGAAAGATTAACGACTTATTATTATTATAATTAAAAGATGCTAGATAGATGTATAAATCAATTTTAGCCTACACTCTGCCATATGCACGAGTCATTCATATAAATGTTAAAAAAATCCTGATCTTCCTTCGTTCCATAAACTTTACGAACTTGTATGAAACTCACTTTGAATTTCATTCAAAACGAAAAACGTATGCATAATAAATTTTTTTGCATTGGCGAATCCGCGCTGGTATTAGTAATAAAAACCAATTACCTACTAGACTGATATAAAAAGAATGACTTTTGCAGATGGCACAATGCGCCACGCACAAAAATAGCATATGTAGCTGTTAACAAGGGGGCAGCTTAGCTTGTACTGCTGGAGATAACTTAGCACATACCAATTAATTTTATTTGGCCACACATAAACACACATTTATTCATTTTAAATAAATAAATACTTACGTATACCATCCATTCATTCATCCATCCATCCATCCATACATACATTCATACATACATGTACAATATTTTAATTTTTAATTGAATCAAATGAAGTCATGCGTTATTTCCAGCAAATACAAAATGATATATATATTATTATTTATATATTTTGTACAATATAACATTCCATAGGTAGCAAGTCCGCCTCACTCATTAATAAAGGTGGTTTAAATGTTGATCATTATTTTATGTATAAATACGTATTAGATAAAACAAAAACCAATGTACTTATACAGTAAAACAAACATACATACTATATTGAAAGAGCTTTGTTATTTGGCCACCAAATTGAAGGCTGTGTTATTAGCCAAATATATTTTTAATTTCTAGTTTAATTATAAAATAAATTGTATAAAAAATGTATAGTAATATATTTAACTTTATATATGTAAAAACAAAACAACTA
>JARJDW010016253.1:0-34785 GCA_030264715.1 Adinopsis sp. GC000173 | reverse complement strand
ATATGATTTTTATCAGGTTTTGTTAAAAGAGCCAAACAACAGCACTCATCCTCCCCCATTTGTTTAGGCATTACAACATTATTGATTTATAAAATCAATTGTTTCTATTTTAAATTTAATTTATTGTTATTTTATACTAAAATATACGTTATATATAATAATAAAAGCTCTTCCACCAAAACGGTAGCACATTTATTATAGAAGCAAATATCTAAATCCCATAAAGTATCGACTAATAATATATTACAAAGCAATAGTTCATATCAGTTCTTAAAGGTAACCAATAGTTGTTGTTATACGTTGTACATGTAGAACTTAATACACAACTTTAATCTGTTTAAGTAGCATTATTAGTTACGAACATGAATTGATTCGCATTTTGCAAAATGTTGAAACATATATAGTATAGTAAATTTGCCTAGCACATATAATAAATAAAAAATAAAATAGTTTGTGTGCGGCGCTGTTGGTTGTTGGTCATATTAGATTTTATTTTAAATTTATTTTCCACGTAATTTATTTGCGGATAAAATCTACTAGTCTCAAATAAATCAAGATTAAGAAATATATATTTAAGTAATATATATTTTTTCGGAGAAAATTTAACGACTATATAATTACAGGAAGAATGAAATCAAATTATCTTTTATTATAGTAAATATGACATCAATCTTGGGGCTGGATTTATGATTTCTACAATAGCTTAGTTTAGTTTTCTAATAAATAACGTTGTTTTACTTCCCATTATGTACAAATCTAATGCCGAAACTTGATTTTATTGCGTAGTATATTAAATGATGAACAATTTATTTAAATGTATTAGCAAAAAAATGTTCCACAATAATAGTAAACGCTACTTTAATAAGATTGTTTTCTTTTAATGAAAATTATACATTGCAGAAAAATACTTTATTTTATTATAATTTCTTATGATAAATAATAATCATAAATAACTCCTACTAGAAAATTCTAAAATTGCTTTGTCTCAAATAATTAATTGGCAAAAAATATGTAATACAGTAGTATTTATTAAAATCATTTGGAGAATTATAAATTAAAAATTGCAAATCATTACACTCGTGTATTATACTAAACTAAATGATGAACAATTTATTTAATATATTGTACCAAACAATGTTCACAATAACTTAATCGCTATTATACTTATTTAGAAAATAAGTTTGTTTTCTATTATTGAAACTTGCAAATGGCAGAAAAATATTCAATAATTTCTGATGTCAAATAATAAACATACTATAAATAAATACTTCAAATAAGAAGAGTTAAAGTCGTTGACATGCAACACTTACTACAATACAAAATTTTAAAAATATTTAATTTTGAAATAAATTAATAGGCAACAAAATATGTAATACAGCAGTATTTATTAAAATCATTTAGAGAATTTTAAATTAAAAAGTGCAAATAATTACACTAATGTATAGCATATTTTATAACGTTTAATGAAAAACAATGAACAACCTTAGATTGTTGTTCTTTTAATTCAAATTATATATTGTTGTAGCACATGTTGTGTTTTTAAATAAAAAATGATATATATGATTTAAATACACAACAATAAAAAATTATAATGTAAATTAATATTTTTTCAGAAAAAATATAGAAATCAACTATAAAATAGACATAACATTTTATTTTATAATGTTTAATGGAAAATTATAAACATGCTTTAAATTTCAATAAATAGATTACTTGGTGTTTTAAAATACCTAATAATTTGACTTTTTAAATAAATTTATATAATGGTGACATCTATCGAAGTAAGAAAAACAATTAAATATTAAACATTTATTTTGTTTAAAAATAAAAAAGTTAAAAAATGAACATATGAACATATATGTACTACCAAATCAGCAGTGATAATAGTGAATTTTGATGAAAATAAATTTAAAAAAATATATAGATAGCTACATATAATGTTAATATGAATATTGTAATATAAAACAAAAACGTACATTTATTGAAGCCATTTATAGAAATGTTATTTTGCAATATATCCAAACAATTACATTAAAAAAGCATATTTTAAAATAATGAAACAGTGAACAAGTCTCTATAAATCGACTTTTTCAAACAACCTGTCAATTTAATAAAATCAAAATAATAGGTAGATATAAAAAAATATTAGCGAAATGAATGTTGTCAAATTTAATTCATACCAAGGTAAAGTAACAAAAATATTTATTGAATCTGTTTATAGATTTTGTATTTATAAAATAATTAATTTTTTGTATAAGTAAAATTAAAAAAAAAACTGTAAATATTCAGATACTTAATATTTTTGATTGAATTTTTATTAAAATACATATTATATAAATTTAGTTAAAAAAATACTCTATAAAATATTTATATGATATATTAGGTGATTACATAAGTTCGTGCCCGATCTGCGCATTGTCCGAAACATTCCTTTTTGACTGTGCTGTTATCAACTACAGATCCAGTGAGTTAACATAGGCCTAAAAATGTTAACTTAAATGAAGTTGTGTGCAGGGTTAGTATTCAAACTGGAAAATGATAAGTTGATAATGTCATATCATACGAACTCAAAACCGGAATGAGAGTTGGTACTGCTACAAAAAATATTAAAGACGTTTTATTTGAATCGCGCACTTGCTCTAACGATTGCTAAAAAGTGGTTTGGTCGATTTTGAAATGGTGATTTTAATTAAAACGATCACATTCGCTCTGAGTTCAGTTTGTTCCGTTCTGGCAGAATGTGCGGAACCCATATATCGAGTTTCGAGGTATAGCCAGATATTTTTAAATGGCGAAATGCTATCGGTTTGTCAACATGTAAGTTCTCAGCAATTTCTTAAGTCAAATTCTTGGAGTACTATTCACCAAATCACAGATACAGTCATTATTAATGCCGACAGGTCGCGCAGAGCGAGGTTGATCGTTTAAACTGAAATCGCCATTTCCAAATCGACCAAAACACTTTTTAACTGTTCGTGGAGATCCAAATAAACGTCTTTATTATTTTTTGTAGCAGTACCAACACTCACACCTTTTTTAAATTCGTATAATATGACATGTTGCATATGCAACTTATTATTTTCCATTTTGAATGCTAACCCTGCACACAACTTAATTTAAGTTAACTTTTTTTAAGCTTATGTTGACTCACTGGACCTATAGTTCACTGTACGTAAATAATCTCATCATAAAATTGGTAACAACACAGTCGAAAAGTAATGTTTCTGGAAACGAGCAAATCGGCACGAACTTATGGAATCACCTAATATTAGTAGATTTGTATAAAAGAAGAACATTTTTGTGTGAAAGTTGAGCTAAAAATCGTTGTAAACAAAGAAATTAAAACAAATATATCTAAAGATTGAAAGGATTGTTTAATAAAAAAGCAATTGATTCTTTTATAGATATAAAATTAAAATTTAAAGCAAAATAGTGGACAAACTTTAAATAATTAGATAATAAGTTGATTGGATGTTTATTAAAATAAATTATATAGGTAAATTAATCTAAAACAGTATTTATGATATAAAGAAAAGCATTTTTGTGAAAAATTTGCGCTAAAATCGTTTTGAAGCATTGTTTTTCGTTACACTAAAGCAGAAAACGGAAATAGAAATATATTTTTACAATTCTAGATTGTTGAATCAGTAATTGATTCCTTTATACATGTAAAATTAAAATAAAAAAAAATGAAATAAACAATCTTTACATATTCAGATAATATTTTTGAATGAATTTTTATTAAAACAATTATTATAAATTGATTTAATAGATTATTTATTATGTGAAATATTTATATGACATAGAAAAATAGTTTTTTTTATGTAAAATGTGAGTTAAAAAACGTTGTAGAAAGAATTATTTTTATAACAAACACGTTACACTAAGCCAAAAACAAAAAACAAGATCAAAACAATTCTAAAAATTAAAAAAAATATTTAAAAATACAATTGGTCACACTGTAAAATATTTATATGTAATAGAAAAGGCATTTTATGTGAAATTTGAGCTAAAAATCGCTATAAAAATGATTGATCTTCCCACAAATACGGCAAAAAACAACAACGAAAACAACATTAGTTTTTAAAAATTCTAAAAATTAAACAAATTGCTTAAAAAACAATTGTTTCATTCATACCTGCATGTAAAATTAAAAATTAAAAAGCAAAAAAGTAGGCAAACTTCAAATATTTACATGATATTTTGGATTAAATTATTAAAAAAAGTATTTTATTGGATTTAAAAAATTATATATGTATACCTACTAAGAGATTTGTACAAGAGAAAAATATTTTGTGTGAAATTTGAGCTAAAAATCGTTGTACAAAGAATTGTTCTTATCGTTAGAATAAATACGTAATACTAAGGAAAAAAAGAAATAAAAACAAAAATATTTTGTAACATTTCTAAAAATTGATAAGATTGCTTGATTTATTTAAAGCAAAAAAATGGACAAACAGTAAATATTCACAGGTTGAAAAAAGTATTTAAATGGATTTAAAAAAATATTTATACCTACTAACAGATTTGTATGAGAGAAAAATATTTTGTGTGAAATTTGAGCTAAAAATCGTTGTACAAAGAATTGTTCTTATCGTTAGAACAAATACGTAATACTAAGGCAAAAAAGAAATAAAAACAAAAATATTTTGTAACATTTCTAAAAATTGATAAGATTGCTTGATTTATTTAAAGCAAAAAAATGGGCAAACTTCAAATATTCACAGGTTGAAAAAAGTATTTAAATAGATTTAAAAAATTATTTATACCTACTAATAGATTTGTATGAGAGAAAAATATTTTGTGTGAAATTTGAGGTAAAAATCGTTTTAAAAAGAATTGTTCTTAGAACAAATACGTTATACTAACGCAAAAAAAGAAATAAAAACAAAAATATTTTGTAACAATTCTAAAGATTGAAAAGATTGTATAATACGTAAGTATATAGATTAAAAGTTTCTTTAAATTTTCTTATATATACGATATACACGTTGTTGTGTTCAATGAAATAAGCAATTTTTCCACCAGTACACGCTATACGCGCAAAGATAATTAAGAGAACGAAATGTAATACACCACCGAAAACATAATTTCGTTTTTGTTTCTTTCAACGCAACACGACAAGCATTGTAATTAAAATGGAAAAAAATTGGGCATGCGTTTGTTTGGTGTTGGTGTGTGGTGGCAGGTATACATATTATACTCATATAGTATAGTATAGGTGGCCGGTCGTCGCAACAATACATATAACGTAGTACACGAAAAATTGCGACTAATTGGTTGCAAAGATCTATCATTATGTATATTAGTGCCGTAACATGATCATTACGCACTTTTAGCGTTGTGTGTCGCAGCGACATTAGTAGCTCGCAAAGGGAAAAAAATGCGCCAATCTAAAATAATTCCCATGTGCCTGCGAACGAATAAAAATTGTCGCGCCCATTATGACTCATTTGTTAATATCAAATTTATGTGCCCTGATTATACATTTGATTGGAAATTGTTTTTTCTCTGCTGCGGCGCGGCGGTAACAATTTCTCTGATTGCTAAATTAAAGCCAAATCTACAAAACGCACGATTGATTAATGCGAAAAGCCGCACACCGACCGACCAACCAACCAACCAACAGAGAAAAAAAAACGCTGATTGATTTATTAATTAGTAGGTAGGTTTTTGTAAACGGGAAGAGAGACACGAGCGAGAGAAGAGGGGTGGAGAAATTTATTGCTCTTTGGACTGAGATATTGCTGATGCAATAACAATGCAATTTATAAACCTGCAAATGCAGCGATTTCCAAATACGATTTTGGCACAGGTTGCGTCTAACGAATCATCCGATGATTATCGTAAAATCAAATCTGAGAGGAGAATGGCAAAAACTAGTTGAGCTTTTTCCGCATGTAAAACAAAAATAAATATGTATATATAATATATGAAAGCGGCAATGTTATTAAAAAACATTTCCGAGTGGAGATTTTATCAAGTGAAGGATTTTTCAAGGATAATCCATCATAAAACGAGAGTAAATTGCTGGAGCTAAAGTATTAACTCGCAACTTTATAATATAATACACACCAGAAAAAATTCCATACTCGTACAGGGTGGACCAAAAGTCACAAGACCATTTAAAGCTCAAATAAATTATTTATTTTTTCATAATTAGTTAGATATTTATTCTTTTATATGCAGAAAACACATTTGTTGAAAAAAATATATTTAAGAGATTTAAAAATGTATCTCGTTAATTAATCTGTTTGTATCAGAGTCCTGCACGGGCGGCCCGAAGCCCGAAGGGCTCCGGGCTGGGCCGGGCCGGGTCTTTTACGATTAATTAAATCGATATCGGGCCGGGCCGAGCCGGGCCAGACGAAATTTTTTTATAAATAAAAACCATAATTGAAACGTAAGTGATAAAAAATACAATTCAAATTGTGAGTACGAGTATTAAATTCAATTTCAATTTTAAGAATAAAACTAAATAAAAGAAATTAGATTACTAATTGATCCGGGCCGGGCCGGACCGGGCTTTATTTTTCGGATACTTTTTGAAGTCGGGCTCGAACCGGGCCTCTAACCACTCGGGCCGGGCCGGGCCGGATACTCATATTTCTCTCTATGCAGGACTGGTTTGTATAGTTAATCAAAATGGTGCCAAAATTAAAGTGGAAAAATAATCAAAAGAAATGTTTATATAAAAACAGTAATTTAATTATAACATTTGAGTATTCTTTGAATAACCAGCATTTTGTTCTTCGCACTGGCAAACCAACCGATTTGTTAAAAATCAAAATTAGCTACTTTGGAGGATAATTTCCCGAAATTCTGAAATTAATTGGACGCCACGCTCACCTCTTTTAACTGCTCTAGCCTTTTTTCTGTCAAAGTATTTAAAGATAGAGCTATTCAGTAATTGAAAACCACCATAACCCCAGAAACATTACAGCAGGTGATGATTAACTCCCTAGTGTCTCCCAAATTGTGTTCCACGGAGCACTGATGTTTAGAATTATAGCATATTTCGCGAAAAATTGTAAAAATACTAATTTCTATGTCTTCTTTAATATATAAAAAAGCTTGGTGTTCCATAGAAATTTCCTAATTCTTGAAGTGTTTCATTTAAAACAATGTGAGGTCAATTGGTCGTCACGCTCACCTCACTTATCTGCTCCACACTTTGTTTTATGGAGGTATTTAAAAAGTAGAGTATACATCAAGAATCCTAGAGCTATTCCGGTATTGAAGACTAACATAAACTCAGAAACATTACGACAGATGATGGTTAACTCCCTAGAACAGTGTTTCTCAAATTGTGTTCCGCGGAACACTGATATTTAGAATTACAAAATTGTTACGCACAAAATGGGAAAAATACTAATGTTTATATTTTTTTTAATATCTAAAAAGCTTGGAATTTTATAAAAAAAATTCTAATTCTAACACAAACCCAGAAACATTGTGACAGATGATGATCAATTCCCTAGAACAATGATTCTTAATTTGTGTTCCGCGAAAAACTGGTATCTAGAATTATAAAGTGTTCCGCGAAAAATGGTAAAAATATTATCTTCCATTTCTTCTTTAATATATAAAAAAACTTGGTATTCCATAGAAATGTCCGAATTCTGAAAGTGTTTCGTCTGAAGCTGCCCTAAGGCCTAGAAAGAGCGTGTGAGTGTATAGAGTAAAATGGTGGTTATTTAAAGGTTGTAAATTTTAAAATTAAATAAAATCAATTTCCAAGAAGTGTATTTTCTGTTTATAAAGGAATAAATGTAAATGATCAAAAAATAAAAAAAAGTTATTCGAATTTTAAATGCGGCCTTGTATTATAATAAAATAAAACAACGTTGATTTGGCGGCAAATTATGCGCGGCGCTGGTATATCGTTTGATCATCAATTGTTAATTGCACGGAAATGAAATGATTTCATGTTTTTAAACCCTTGAGTGTATGTAGCGGTGCAGCAACAAAGCAGCCACCGGCTCTCGTTCCTTATTCCTTGCGCTCTTGCTGCGACGACGAGAGAGGAAAAATGCAAAGTTGCCGCGCGGCGCTGTTGGTGCGCGCTTATAATTCCCTTAAATAAATGTACTTAATAATGTACGATGTAGTTATACACACTTTTCTGGAAGAGAAAAACTTTTGATGTATGCAGCACTCTTTTACTTGCTTTGTTTCTGAATTATGAAGAGGCACTTTGCAATAACTTTTATGTTATATATATATATATATATATATATACATGTGCTCGGCCCGGACTTTTTGAACCTCCGACTAAAATTAAACTTTATTGCTTTGCTGGAAGATTATTATTTATATCTTCGTTCATTCTGAAAAATTCAGTTCGATGAATAAAAAAGTACGGTAGTGGTGGTGGTGTTGTTTTTTTCTCTTCTTGCTCGCTCGCAGTTACTCCTCGCTGGATGCGCTTTCTCCATAACTTTTGTCTAGTTTGTCATTTAGCAGGGAATTAGGATTACGTACGATAAGGAAAAAAATGGATACATTTGTAGTAATATATACTACGTCGTTGCATTTTAGGATTTGCATATTAAAATAAACTCAAGTTTGCTTTGTTTTCTATACTATTTATTATGAAAATATATAATACAAAACTTACTATGTAGTGTTACAATAATAAATATTGTGGTCAAGATTATACTGGACTGCAAGTGTACAGGTTTTGACTGCAAGCTCTGCATTGTCCAAAGTTTCGGAGTCTTTTTATGTTAACGTTGTTGTTGTTGTTGTTGTTTGTTATCAATTCAATTTTTGTTAATAAAAAATCATCTCCTCGTCTTTGGCAAGGCTGCTACTCAATGCGTGCTAACTTCACGCTAGAGCGCTAAATATTACATAATAAATTAATTAATATAAATTAGTAATATTTTCGTTGGATTTTTTTTGTCCTCAATAATAATTGTCTAAAAATTTTATCTATCTACCAACTAGGTAAATAATACATTATATGGTATTGCTTTGATTATATTATTTTGTTTAATTTTTTTTATTATTAAATATATTTTATGAATCAGTATATAATAGTATATTTATATATATAATATTTATTAATGTATAATTCTATTGCTGATGCTATATTGCTATTAGATAATTAATAGGCAGGCTGCTAATCTAGATTTTCTTTAAAAAACTTTTCAAAGCGACGGCGTTTTATTTTGCGTAATTATTTTTAACATTGCTTTTAGTTTCAAAATTGCACAAAATGCGTGCAATTTTTATTGACTTAGAAATTAATTAAATGTGTTTTGGCACCAACTAATTGTATAATTGCTTTGTACTTGGCTCTTTTTTTATCTAATTCGTTTACAAAACGCTTCGCATATTTTAAAAAGTTTCACAAAACAGTTAAAATCGTTTCTCTTTTTTATACAACAATATATAATCAATTTGGTGTTGTTGTTGATCGGATTAAAATTCTTAAAGCGTTTCATAAAAAATTTACAATTATTATTGCTTAAATTAAAATTGATTTATTAATTAGTTGGTGCGCGAATAATTTGACATTGATTTAGAAAATAAACACCGCCGCTCCTCTCTTATCCTTGACTTTTCTATATCTTACATTCTATGTTTTTTTTTATTACTTATAAGGTATATTCGTTTATCATCTATATTGCTATGTTCCTCGAGCAGCGGATTTTCCCATCCACATGCCCGACTACTGTGCTTATTGCTTTTGAATACCCGGCATCCCGGGTGTATAAAACGGGCATCCGACGCCCCTTTCTGCCCCCCCATAAAATATCGTTCATCAACCAAGAGTGAGCTAAAAACAAGATTCGTTGTTTCTCATTCATTGTATGAATTTATTTAATTTTTTTTATTTTGTTTTTTACTTTTTTATCATCGTTTATTATTTTAGCAACGAGACGAGAGATGATGAGAAAATGCATGTATTATATTTATATATATAGTATATAAAAAGAACCGCATTTTTTGGTCGCTGCAGTAAGTCGCTGCGGATGTCTCGCCGTCCCGGGATATTTCGCCAGCGAATATTTAATATAAACTATATATTATATCAAATAAACAACCCCCTACTAATATAACGCCTACTGTTTTAAATAAAATGTATATTATATACTTTTTTCTCTTCCTGTTCTCTCTCTCTTCTCTCATTCAAATGTTGCTTCGTTGCTTTCGCTCCCAGTATCTACCGTTTTTATCATTTCTACCCCAGCAGCAACAGCAGCAGCAAGCAATATTTCATTCAATGTATCTATTACACAATAAAATAAAAAAAGAAAAGAGAATCAGGCGCAAGAGTTTGAGGTGTTCGCCAATTCGTGCATTGTTTTCGTTGTTTTTTTATTATTCTTTGTTTTTGTAATTTGTTGTAAGGCACCTGCATGAAAACTCTTGCTCCGTATATGCTTCTTTTTGTATGTTTTTGTTTACGGCCCGGCACTACATTTCTCAAACTAACAATAATGACTAGAATCACACTCGCCTGGCTCAGCGCGCGCGGGCCTATTGCACCGGCCCCTCCTAACAATTTTTTTGCCTTCACAAAAAAATCGCAATTAATTAATCAAATAAAATACGACCATCATGCACATTTGTTCAATTAATTTACATATTGTTTTAAAATTTTTCTTTTACCATATAAAGGTACTTGTATATTTTAAATTACGTGTTTAAATATATTAAATATTTTTTTTAAATATTAATAGACTTGCAAAAATACTGCCAAAACTATGCTTCGTTTAAAATTTGTTTTATTATTATTACTTTTTTTTCATCATCATATTGAATATAATATTCTATACATATTTTTTTGAAATATTCCAAGAAGATTTCATATTATTTTGTATAAATTTTTTGGGTTTTTTTTATTCTCAATTTTTACAATATCTCTAAAACCTACGCGGCGCGGCGTTTTTCAATATAATATATTTTAATAATTCAACAAAAAATAAAAATTTAATTGACTATAAATGGGACTAGGACGTTAATTTTTTGTTTTTTTGCTTTCATTCATTTTTATAAATATATAATATATAAGTTGTTATACGGGACTAGAGATTGCGACTAGAAAAATATTGGAAAAATAAGTTTGGTATGTTGTATGTGTGAGTAGTGACTGTGACTGTGTCTGTGTGTGTATGTGTGCCAAAGTAGATTTGATAACAATCTAACAAACTAAATAAATTGTTTTGAAAACGTATCAGGCACGACGAAACCGGATTGGATTCAACAAGAAACAATTCGTTGTTTTGATGGGAATGTATTTGTGTCATTCATTCCGGGTGAACAAATAAATTTTTATCATTTTTTCTTCTTTCTCGAAAAAAGAAAAAAACTCCCACTTTTTTGTTCAATGTTAATACCGCTCATCTAATCTAAATATTTATGTATAACACTAGTAGAATATTTGCATAACTTCGTTGTTTGTGAAACTTTGCTTTTGTTCGCAATGAACATTTTGGAATGTCGCGATTTAATTAACTTAATTAGACTAAGGTGCCGATAACATCTTAACTGTACATCCCGTGGTGTTCTAAAAGGTAATAGCTTCATTTTTAATAATAATAATAATAATCATAATAATAATAATTTAATACTTATATCTATGCCCGTAGGCCCTAACTTAGTGGACGTGTTGCGATGTGTTATCTCACTGGGAGGGATATTTACAAGGGGCTTCAGTTCGCGAAGAATAAATCATAGCTTAATCTTGACGGCATGACGCGTGGTTCGGAACATTGCCAAAAACGTGACACGCCTGCCAAGAAAATCCCACCATCACGCATTTTGTGTATAGTAGTATGTATAGGAATGGCGAGATCGTTTTAGGAGACTAGAAAAGCGACTAGATCAGTTCAACCGGCGTAGACACGAGCCGGAACGAGATCTGCTGATGGTGCGCCATCATCCGAACTTACATTATCCTCCTTTAAACAAGCCGATTCAAGATGCTTATTTAAATAAGATTTCAAAGCGAAAGATTTGTGACAGCGAGGACATTCGAAATTCTTATCCGACGAATGCGTTTGCATGTGCGCTCGCAGATTTGACCGATCGGCGAACGCCTTGCCGCAATGAGCGCATCCGTACGGCTTTTCGCCGGTATGCGAACGTAGATGGCCCTGCAATAGCCACGGTCGTGAAAATTGTTTACCGCACACACTGCATTTATGCGCCAGCTTATGCGTCAGTACGTGCATGGCGAGCGCCGGCATACTGACGTACGCCTTGCCGCATGTAATGCATTTCTTCGCCGATTGCGAATCGAGACTGCGATGTGTTTGCTTATGCCGTGACAGATTACTTGAGGTGGCGTATTGTTTGCCGCATTCACTGCAAGTGTATTTCGGTTTCTCATTCGTCGGATTCGTCGGCTTTATAACGCCTTGCGGCGCCGCCGGCTCATCTTTATGTTGACGCTTTTTCGATCGGCCATCGCTCACAAAGAATGCCTCATATGTGTAGGCGACAGTCTTTCCCGATTTGAATGGTTGTTGCACTGGTTGCACTTCCGACTCGAGTTGCACTTCCTTAATATCCGTCTGAAGATGTTGCGGTTGCGGCGGCTGTTGCTGCTGCTGCTGTTGTTGTTGTAGTAGTTGCGGCGAAGGCGGTGAAGGTTGCTGTTGCTGTTGTTGCTGCTGTTGTTGTTGTTGTTGATCAATTGGAATTGGAATTATTTGTGATGTGGGTGGTGGTAGGAAGACCGTCGTCGAAGCACTTAAATCGAGAATGGCATGTGCGGCATGTAGGTCCTCTTCGGCCGGTACACGTATCTGTGGCAGCGGCGGAGGTGGTATAGTTGGCTTATCATCCAACGAGTACGGTCGATAGATATCTTTTTTCTTCGGCGGCAAGGAGAGCGCTGCGCCCGTACTAGTAAAACACATTGCAAGCGACTTTTTACCGCGCGTCGGCGCTGCTGGCGGATTTCCATATTCTACACGTAAATCTTGTGTTTCATTTACAGTTCTTAAAGTTGCATAAGTTTGTTGCTGCTGCTGCGATTGGCCAGCTGTTTGCTGATCCACACGCGTTACAAAAGTTGTTGTATAGTTTGTAGGAGAGAGTTCTTGTAGATAGCCTGCAAGAAAAAAGAACAAAACGTAAACATTAATTCAAAATTGATGAGCTATGGATATATTTATATATACATATTAAGTTGATAGAATATCCAACAACACCAACACACACACACACACATTGATTTGCAACGTCATCATTTCCGTTTTCAGCACGTTTCACCTCAATTCCAATCACTTTAGAAATTAGTTAAACTGTGAAAGGAACTCCGTTACGTTTGTTCGATCGATTTGAAAAGACGTGTCTGTATGCATGTGTGTGTGTGAGTGTGTTTGTGTATACTTGCGCGCGTATATATATTACGTTAGTTTTGGTATCTTAATGGTGCGATGTTTTGTCGATGCCAAAGCGGTTTTATTATCGAGACCGTGTCTTCGACCAGCTGTTGTGCACTATCCAGATTTAATTAAAAGGTCCCGAGGAGCAGCGTCCGCGCAGATGTTACGCTACTACGCTCTCTACGCTCTTTTCTATGCATGGCACGCGGATACGGACTATATAATGTTTAGTGCACATGATGGTTGGGGAAGGGTGCTCGGCTATTATTTTGTGTCTCTCTTATTGCCTCCCGTTTACTACTGAAACTACAAAAGGAATCCTAATAACGGCATTTCCATATTTACGTGCTCTATAATGTGACAAAGACGTCGCAGAATAAGCGTCGGATATTATCTTCGAATGTAATATTCATGCCACTCCAAACTTTACATTATCTTTTGTTGATGACTTGTTTTTGTAATAAAGCGCGCACAAATGTTTTAAAAAATAGCCTCCAATCTTTCTTAAACGATTTTTTTCGCTCCGCGTCTTCATTCATTCTAATTCACGTTTTTTATACTCATTTCGTTTCTGTTTAATTTATCAAGAAGAAAAGCCTTGAATGCGTTAAATCTATAGTTAGTTAAATTTGTATGAAATACAAAAAAAATGAGGGGAAAAAAGCAAGTAGGGTTGAGAATGAAAAAAAAAATACTGAAAAATTTCTCTTTTGAGGGTCGCTGAATATTTAACGAAAGCAGGGGATGTGATAACAGGTGACAAGATTTCGGCGTTGGCGTGATGGATTTATTTTTAAAAGCGACGTTCTATTCGGTAGGTAAAATATTCAATTTGATTTTGATTTGTTGTTGGTTGGATATGTATTTTATGTATGTGTTGTATTGATTGTAAATTGAAAAGAAGGAATGAAAATAACCAAGTGTATGTAGTTGTAGTACTATGCTATATATAGTATGATTTACAACTATATTTTTTACTAACTAATAATGGGAGTAAGTAATTATTTGTTTAAATAAAACTCACCGTTGTATAAAAGAGTAGTTCCATGCGGAGAAGTCGGTGGTGGGCTCGGTGCCGTAGCGCCCGCAGTCGGACTAGAAGGTGCCCAACATGAGTTTGGTGCCGAGTCACCAACGACATCAATCTCCTCTTCATCCTCTTCGGGAGGATCGTTTGGCCGTTCAGGCCACGCGTACGCTTTCCACTTCTTCGCCATAAGGCAGCGCGGCATGCTGCTGCTGCTATCGCGATAACTTCACAGGCATAAATAGGCCCGGCGCCGCGCACCACATGAAGAACGGAACGAAGAACGGAAGTGTATAGAAAAGAGAACAGGAGAAGAGAAGAGACGAACTGAACAAACTAAACTAAACGAACCCCTCGTGGCTTTGAAGGGTAAAAGCAACCCTCGTTCGCTTTTATACTCCAGCTGATGCATGGTGGGGAGCGCCAAGGTTTAGGGTTGTTCTCTCTACCAGCAAATGCGCGGCGCATCGATTGCAGCCTGCAGAGACCTCACCCAACACGTGGCTGGACTCCGGAGCGCGTGCCGGAACATTCGGACACCGAACCAACCACCTGCACCACGTATCCTTGCCACCTCATCAACACTTCCTTCTTATACATATATACTATTGCACTTCAATATACTCATACGTGTAGTAGTCGGTATTACATTACACTGCAAATAATAACGAACAACATGTACTTGTGCGCGGACACACGAGTACCTATGTATGTGTAACCGATATCCAATTCGCATGATTCATTTATTTTCTACTGCACTGAAACGAAAAAAAAAAGGAACACACAATAAAAAAAACTAACAATTATAATCTCATATCCCGCAACAACGCAATGAACGAAACGAAACGAAACTAAAACATTGGAAACATAAAAATGCATTTTTAATAGTAATTGTTCTTGTATTATAACAATATTAATCAATCACTAATATTGATCGGAGGGTAGGAAATTATCTTTTAATAACATTCTATTGTAAAGTGATGGCTATTGTTATTAATTTATGATGCAATTGCAACACCACCACCATCACAATGCCAATCGATTAATAAAAAGGGAAATGAAAAAAGTTTTTCGCAGCATGCACAAGTAGATATATAGTAGATATAGATAGATAGATATACGTACGAGTATATGGTGAATATGTAGTGTGAGAGCGAGTTGATTATTATTATAGTATAAGGTTGTTGCATTTGCGCTCCAACTGTTGATCTGTTCATATAAGTTTTATGGAAAAGGGAAATAGGTTGCCTTTCGCCGTTTTGATAACAGCTATCTGGTGCAATGCTGCTGCCGCCGTCGCCGCCGCCGCCGCCACCACCGCTACCGCTCTATGCCGCGGCGGCGGATCGAAAGCCACCGATAAGTGAGTATGTGCGCCGCTTCCGACGAGTGGTGCACGCTATCTGCAATATAAACCGACTTTGCATACAAATTAACGTTCGCTGAGGGGTTTATTTAAGCCCTATACTTAATTATCAATGGTAATGGATACGCGGAGCGGCGCGTCTTCGGAATGTAACTTGCTGCATTAAGCGGGATTTCAGCCGCCGTTACCGCTTCCCTCCCTCGACAGCCCTCGAATGTAACAGGTCACGAAGAGATTTCCATTTTAAACTGAGATAAGGGATGTAATCAAGTCCTACGGGCGAGTTTGTTATGGAAAAAAGTCACGCGCTCCTTCCGTTACGTTTCAATTCCACGCTTTTCCAACTTTATATGCATACATTTTTTTACTCTCATTCTGGACAATTTAATCCGGTTTGCAACAGATGATTCCAACAGGGACTAAACAGATGCGCGCGTGTCCCTCACAAAACAACACCGAAAAAATATACATTTATACTCGTAGACATATACATATATATATAATACATCGGCAAACAATACATATACGAGTGAGCGCTCGTTGCTGCACACCATACACAGGTATTGTCATTCAACGAACAATCGAAGTTTTCAACCCCCAACAGTTGCATTTTACACCGAAGCAAGATCTAGGTTACAATGCATAAATATAAAAGAGCAAACATATTAAAATGTCAAATGAGAAAAGGTTGCAAAATGTTTTTAATATATATATATATATACATATATACTATAGGTAGATTTCCATGCAATCCACCTTTTTTTCTCCATCGTCGTGTTCGATCAAGCAATAAGCCAGTCATCAGTATTTATGAGTAAGTAAAGGAAGGGTTGTTGAGTGTAAATAGAAGAGGTCAATATCGGAGTGAATCTTATGCATTTAACATGAAGATCGTTTGTACGAACATAAAGTCGTTGTTGCCGAAAACGCACAACGAAAATGATGACGATGACGGTGGTGGTAGTGTTGGCTTTGCCTTGGCAAAAAGAAGCGAGCGGAAAAAAGAAACGAAAACGATAAATCATTGTGTATACTCTATATATATATATATGCCGCCTATCAAAATATTTGCGCGCGAATAAATTTTTGCAATGCGTTCATTATTATTTAATTTAATAAAAAAAAGTATACCGAGAGAGAGGCAAAACACGGAAATGTTTTTGTTTTTCCAGCTCGATAATGTGAAAGAGAAGGCGAATACATTACGTACAGTTATTAAGCGCAATTTAGGGATGAAATGGGGCTTCGACGTTCTATCATTATTCACGTCGTCATCGATCAAAAACGCATCAAACAGCCGTCGATTAGTCCCGTTCTTGCTATTAGCTTTTGAAATATTATACTTTCACTGTTCATTTAGCTGTTGATATGTTAAAAAAAATTTAATCTACAAGTTGTATTTACGTTTCCTGTTGATCTAAATTTTATATTTATATATGGCCTAGTTAAAAACGTATTAGAGATTTAGGTTCATTTGTACCACCGCTCGCACCACCACATTTTAACAATTAATATGATATTAATGTTGTTCAAAAATGAACATATGCAATAATCAATATTTCCAACTGTATTTAATTAATATGTCTAACAGCAAATATAGTTTAACCAAGCATGTGAACTATTACGTGCACATTACGTACCCTACTATACTACCTAAGTACATGTTATGTTATTTCAAGTGTTTTCATATAATTTTAATGCAAGCGTTCTTATTCGTAAACGTCGTTTAATATTAGACGCACTGCGAGCAATTGTCCAAATTGGGTCAATATAACTGTAAAATTGCTAAATATCTGCGCGCGGGTAAACATTTTAACTTTATAAAATATGTATTTTCACAACAAATTGTGTGGTGGTTCAATAAACAGCTGGCGGTGAAACCTTTTCCTGTCATTATATCTGGCTACTTTCAAGCGAAACTTCAGAATCAATTATCAGCTAATTGCTAATAGCATATTAAAAGGTGTAAATATTATTTCTTATACAAAATAAACTACTTGCATTTTCTTTTATGAAAATAGAATTCGCTTAAAAAATGTTGCAAAGTCACAAAACGCAAATTAACTGCGTATAAAAACAGCAAAGTTTTGTCAAATTTGATTGGTAAGTCGGTTGAATTGAAGTTTAAATTAAGTTATCGCTTAAAATTTACACGCTATAGTTAGGAAAGTAGATATGGAGTTGCTAAAAAATAATGAACTAAATGAATGCGCTTATTAATATCATATTTTCTTAAAAATTATCTTCCGTTCAAAAAATTAAACTTCTATAATATATAAATATTGTTCATTAATAGCAACAAACAAAACGCTTGAAATCTTTATCTATAGTTAAAAAGTATAAAAATAAATTTGAATTTGTTGAAATTTAAAATTACTAGCTTTATAATTCAAAAATATTGACATTTTCTAAACATTACGTAAAATAATAAAATCTGTATTAAACCTATAATATTTTTGATTATGTGAAAAGAAGATATTTGTGTGTTAAGAGTCTAAAGTGGCACTTAATCGACAAAGGGCGAAGTCGGTACAGTCATTTGTATTCGCACTATATAATTTTTTTTCTGCAATTGCAAATATTAATAATATCTACATTTTGGAAAAATATTGCTTAAATAATTAACAGAATAAAGGTCAGAATTTACGCTTTAAGGTGGAATTACTTCAGTAATACTTGTTTTTTAATAAGTAACGCAAGCGAGCGGTAAAAAAACTTAGCTGATATGTGTTATAAAGTGAAGCAATTTATCGTTGTCAAATTCAAATGCAAAAGTTTACTCTGAAGAGAAATTATGGAGAATTAATTTTTTAGCAAATCACTACAATTATGATATGGCTATTATGTATTAAAAGGAAAAATGAATTAATTGCATATAAAAATTGCATAGTTTTGACCAGGAGTGGGTAACGTTTTTGATATTACCGGCAAAAATAAGGGCTCAATCTTACTGAAAGGACAAAATTTAATCCAGCAACGCACTAATTTGGACCATTATGATAAAAAATCACTTGAAAACCTACAAATTTATAGGAAAAATCTGAGATTTGTTCATTTTTGTTAAAGTTGTGCATTTTGTATGTAAATTTTCACCTCTTTTATCACAAATGTTCGTAATAATTTATGAAATGTTGTTAAAAAATTGAGGCATTCTAAAAAAGTCGGGAAAAACGGACGTAAAGTATAAAAAGTTAGGTAAAATCAAAATCACTCGGGTCGGATGAAAGGTATTCGAAGGCCGCAAATGGCCTGCGGGCCGGAGGTTGCCCAACGTTGGTCTTGACTGATGAAATTATAAAGCCGTTAGTATTTTAGTGTAAATTTAGCTATCATTCAAAATATATATTTAGTTGTAGTATTGGAAATTAATATATTGGAAAAATAAAAGTAATAAGATGAATAGGTAAATGCAAAATTTTGAGATTTACTCTATTTGAAACATCCTGTAAAGTATAAACACTTAGCTTTTACGTGCGACAAAGTTATAGATATTGTATAATATGCAGCAAGTGCAAAAGTCTACTTTTAAGAGCGATATAAAAAAAGATTTTTTAAATATGTAATTACAATTAGAAATAGGAATTACTAAAATTAATAGAAATTGCGGATTGATTATAGACTAAAATAACACAGTTTTGCCTAATTATAAAGTAGCTTGTATTTAAGTTTAAATTAAACTATTTAAATATAGTACTGATGGAAATGAATAGGAATATGCTAAAATTAAAGTAATAAGCTGAACAAATACGAACTCGTAAAATTTACACTATTTGAAACATCCTGTAAAACATAAACACTTAACTCTCACGTGCGACAAAGTGATAGATATCGTAGAATATGCAGTAAGTGCAAAATTCTACTTTTAAGAGCTATGAAAAGGAATTATTTTTTTAAATAATTGCAATTATCAAATAGGTATTAAATACAATTTTAAAGGAATAGTAAATTGATTGTAGACTAAAATAATATAGTTTTGAATAATGTAAAGTCTTATATTTATTTAGTAGTGCTGGAAATTAATATGAATTTGTTAAAATAAAAGTGCAAAATCGTGAAACTTGTATCGTTTGAAACATCCTGTATATGGTAAAACCATGAAATTAATATTAGTGGTGTAATATCACAAAAATGATGTACTAATTAGTTTTTAATGCCGCAGCATTTAAAACAATTTATAATTATTAATAAAGTATGTAGATACAATTGTACGTCTGTACATAATGTAAAAAGTTTCAAAACAGTTTTGATGTTTGAACATTAACGTAGATAATCATATAAAACTTTGTATTAATTCAATAATTTTCGTATAGATATCTAAAATGATAAACAAAAGTTTTTAATGGAAATTATATATAATATACGTAATCGAGTTAATTTCGTGTAATGAATAAAGTCGTAACGATAATAAGTTGGCAAAAATGAAAATCCCTGTTTTGATAATAATTTTTCCATAGAATATGAAACGGATGTTATAATTGAATTATCTGTTGCAGGGACACCAACAGCCCAGCAGCTTGTACGAACGATGTTATGCTAATTCGATAAAGTTAATATGGGACACGGGTAAGGTGAAAATTAAATTAGTGGCACTCGCTACAAGCACTCTGCGCCCAAAATTCCCTTAAGACAACCTTAACCATTGTCTCTCTGTACGATATCAATATAATGCACATATGTTGCTTTCGACTAATTAAACTTCACATTCGAGTAGAGCAACGTGGAAAAACTGTATTTTTCACTCACTCACTCTCTTTTTCTCTCTCTCTCTCTCTTTCTCTCGCGCTCCCTCTCTCTCTTTTGCTTCCAACTATGTGCGGTGTGGCGAATGGTGATGTGTGTGTGTATGTGTGTATGCGTGTATGTGTTTGGCAAAAAGCGTGCAGAGAATATTTGAAAGCTGTTCATCGACATACATACAGATGAAATAAGAAGAAAAAAAATGGAGGAAAACCACGCGAGTACGCCGCTTTTTCGACGAATCGAACTGATTGGAAATCCATCAGTGTAATAAACCGATAGAGCGGAATGAAAAATTACTCTGCAGGCTATTTACACACACACACACATACACATACACATGCATGCACACACTCACCCATTTCGCATTAGTAAAAAAGTGCGCAAATGTATATGTACATAGAGAGACATAAAGAGAGGAATTGGAAGTAACGAAAAAAAAAATTAAAGGCAAAGACATAAATCACACTCAATCCATGTTGATTAATCATTCAAGTATAGATTAGATGTGAGAAGCGTAGCATTTCCCATTAAGAACGCATCACGCAGATAATAAGCGTTGCCGTTATCAATAAATAGTTTGCTTATGGTAATGAAGTAAAGTTCTTTGCTTTCGGTTGCATTGTATCCATGCACTTTGATATCAATCAAGAGCGTTTTATTTTATAACATGCAATAAATCTTAATCGTAAAGTTACATCGATCAATGTTGAAAGCAAAACTGACATTTCGAACGTGAAAAAAATTATTCGTATGTTAAGATGCAACGTGCATGTGAGCAGGAGGGCGGCTTCAAGAGCGACGACGATGCCGTTTCTTTTTTTTCTTTCTACTACCATCCATCTCTCCATCTATCCATCGAGCGTCATCGAGAACACAATAAATGAAATTTTCGGCATGGTAGTAATTTATGATGATGATTAGTGTTGTTGTTAATAATTTGCATACAATTTTGGTATCTAATATACAGAGGTAAAGCAACTCGGCATTTGCATGTTCCAGAAATTAGATCCTGACCGGAATATGGGGTAAGGGGTGCATGCATGAAATGCCCTAGCATACATGTGCTCGATTATCTAGGTGATTTATGTGTAGCATAAATTATTTTTGAGTAAATGTAAAATAATCGACGAGCTAACATATACACACACATACACACATATATATATGTACAGTATATGGTGTAGTAGTAGTAGTGTGCGGCAGAAAAAAATGCCTTGTATATTGCCGCTATTTTGCCTTGCTCAAGGATTTTCATTATTACCATGTGTGGATAATTATGATGTATAACCTAACAAATTTATTCTATCAATATTATATTATTATAGTAAATTTAGGTGCTCTACTGCGTAGGACAATTTGAGTCAAATATTTTTTCAATTACTTACATATGAGCCATTTATTTAGAAAGTGACCTAAGTCCACTTACGTTTGGAGTATCATACTGAAGTTGATAAGTTTAATAAGTTTAATAAAAAATAAAAATAATATAAAAGGAATTAAAAATTGAGTAAATAATAGCAATATGTTTGACTGTTGCACTACATTTATGCAACAGCTATAATTTAAATTCAATTTAAAATAATTAAAAATTCTTAACAGGGAACCACTTCAAATCAAAAATGAAATTTGGCCAGTTTCAAAATAAATGTTCCATGTTTTGGACATTTTCATTTATGCCCAACATCAAAGATCAGATATGTTAAAGAATTTAAGTAATTGTCATATTTAACGTCTAAGTACATTACAAGTACAAATTATATCATATTTGAAACTGTTAAAACCCTCCAATTTTCAGATAGTTAAATAAACTTTAAAAATGTACAATATATTTTATGCAGTAATCACTTGAAATTTTCACTGAATTCTTGATAATAGACATAAAGCAAAATGTCTGAAATATTAGAAAAATCATGAATATCCCAGGCAGTAGGTGCAAATATTTAGTTGATTCCTCTAAAATATCACACTCTGTGAATACGCAATAATAGAAATAAGCAATATAATTATACCAAAACCAATTCAATTTTTTACAATGAAAACTCTCTTATGCTAATAGGTATTAAAAGATAAACAACGTTAAAAATATTAAGGAATTGGTGCCTATTAAATCTAAGTACATTAGTAGTGCAAATTATATCATATTTGAAAATGTTAAAACCGTCCAATTCTAACATAATTAAATACATTATCAAAATGTATGCATTTTATGTACACCCGCGACCACAAGAATCCGATCACCTGCAAGCGAAATTGATCCTAAGCTAATAAACAACGCCAACTACGAATATCTAGTAATTAATTAGTAGCATGCTTTATTTCAATGATACAACGCCAACTACGACTCTCTAAGTACACATTTACGCATATTCCAGAAGGCGGTAAGTTTGAAAAAGCGATCGGATTCTTGTGGTCGCGAGTGTACAAATCACTTGAAATTTTTGCTGACATAAAACAAAATGTCTAAAATATTGGAAACATTATGAATTTCCCGGGCAGTCGAACTAATTAGTTGATTCCCCTAAAATATTGCACTATGTGAATCCACATTAAATCGATGTATGCAATATAAGTAAACAAAAATCGATCAAGTTTTGTTACACTCAAATTTTAAAATAGTATTAAATAAAATTTAAAAATGTATGTATATTTTATACACTAATAATGTTTAAAATGCTAGAAAATACATAATTCCGTATTATATGAATCCGTACTGATCGGGGTATACAATACAAATATACAAAAATCGATCCACTTTTATTCGTTACAATTTAATAAGTAAAATGAGTTTTTTTAACAATTCTTGTCAAAAAATGGGACGTTTTTTTACTCTTGATTACAAATCAAATTTTTGTTTCTATAACCACACATATGTAGAAGCGCAAGAAAAATATCTTTTAATGTCCATCATCATGTTTTAATACGCTGAGTAGTAACATTAATTTCGAAAACGTTGTAACAGTCGTATTATAACGAATCCGTACTATACGACTCCGCACTATATGATTTATCACTATATATTTAAATGGAAAAATTATATCCTATTATTGTATAGCAATTCTTCATAACAATATATAGGTATGAATAAAAATAAATAAATTCCCTTTTGGTGTATGCAGTTATAGTTAATAGTGATGTTTATAACAACGTTTTTATTCAAATTATGGATTTATGTATGTTGATGACGAGTATGATTGTAAAATATAAAATAGACAATTTTGTCAAATTAAACGGCCATAAAGATATTTTACAGCATTGCAGCGGTGGTTTTTATTTCGTATGTGATTATGATTATTATAAATATTTATTTGATGCACTTTAAATAATGCTTAAATATTGCCGCAATTTATCTATTTTATTGGTTGTAAATGTGGCTTCATTGATAAAACATTGCAAAATCTATAATACATTCGCAAAAATTTATTACCAAACATTTGCGGTTTTGAATTTATACGAATACGTTTTAAGATTGCCGCATCCTGCCACCTCTTCCAATCGTCAATTTACTTCTCTTTTTTCCTCTTTTTTTTTAATGCGAGCGCACTTTGACTGCGTCAATTTCCCCATCGCCAAAACGTAGTAAAATGCTAAGGTTGATCGTTTTGAATATAAGATTTCTGCTGATGGGCGATGATCCCCAGCGGAGCGCTGGTAGTCGGGGCGATTCTCTACGGCTTCAACTAGCAGGAACTGGATGCAGTAGTACGATTTCCCCACTGACCAAACTATCTACAACAGACGAGCTTCTTCGGAGGTGTCGGTTGCGCTTCGCTCGTTCGCTCGCTCGCTCGCTACGTTGTTCGCCTCTTCTTCTCCCTCCTGCATATCCAACCCTTTGCACGACGACGAAGGGATGTATTTCCAACCACCACACAGCACACGTCAAATCGATCCAATTTCAAGTAAATAATAATGCAATTATCAGCAATTCAAGTCAACCATTAATTATTTATGGCTTTTTGCAAAATTATCTTATTATCTAGCAGCGTCTGTTTTGTTATTAAAGAATTTTTACAACGATATTAAATTACATAGTCGATTAATGAAAAACGTATATCGGTTTTTAATATTAATAAGCGCTGTCGTTGTCATCCGTTCTATTGTTTTTTTTTTTTGTTCATATATTCAATATAAATTTTCCTATTTGTTTGTGTGTGTTAACGATGAATACGTTTTTTTTTCTATATATTCCTACCTATATGGATATATATCAGCAAAAATTGGTAATATACAGTATATTCATACAAACACATACATACACGCATCTTTTATGGCGCAATAACATTTTTAATTGAATATGCTAATGTACATTAAAATTTGCATTTCACATTTTTAACGTGTTGAATATATCCCAACGTCTCTTTGATGTTTTTACACGTTCTCTCTCTCCGTTCGTTTTTTTTTTGGTGAAGGCGTCGGGGTAAACATATCATTAATGTGAATTTATGTCGACAGTATGTTGTGTTCGTAGTAAATCTGTTTGTTATTTTCGTTTGGTATAAATCTATTAAATGATGGGGTTTTGTCGTTGCTATTTAGAGTAGTATGATGTAGGTAGGTAGAGAAGTACTAGATATATGGTAAATGTAGGTATATACAATAAGAGTAGTATAGTATAGTCAAGTTGTTTCTCTCTGTAGGTTAAAGAGCGCATATAGTGACTAGTGCTAGGGCATGAGGATGCGGAATCGATGCAAAGTTGGTAACAGGTGTCGGTGATGGATCGATCGCAGAGCCACGAGGGGTAGAAGCGCGTGCGCGGGTCGTACTTACCACCCCGCCCGTGCCAAGCGTCGCGACGAGCACTTGCAACTAGGGAGTGGTGCGCCGAATAAGTGAGTGTCGGTGACAGTGTGAACGATGGTGATTATTAGCAGGAATAAATAATTGCGCGAGTGATACCAATTTGCCATTTGCATACGAAATCAGCACGTCACCTAATTAGCAAAAGCAACCAACCCCGCGAAGCGTCAGGCACGCTTCAAACAGCAGCAAAGCAATCGAAAACAAAATTGAACCTAAGAAACCGTCCACAAGTGGAAGTAGTGTGCGCCGCCGTCGCCTCCTCTCCGTATATACTAACACAAAATCGGCCGCGCTCTTTTTGAATTCACCATTTCGAACGTTCGATCGGCTTGACGATTTAATTGCATGCCATGTCCACTCGGTGCGTAGTGCGTCTCTTCGAGGCTGAAAGATTGTTACCTGTTGGATAAGCCGGCGTTCTGTTGCTACTACTTGTTGCTCGGACCCACCTCTATTCCCGTCACTCACCACTTATTCCGTCTATGCGACAACCACCTGCAAACGCATTCCGCTCTTCTTCCTAAACCATAAGGCCGGACAAAAGCGATCCTTAGAAATGCCGCGATGTTATATGGTGAAAAAGCAAAGCAACAAGTATCAGGTCATCAATCGGGATTGTTGGAATGAAACGGTGACCACTGGCATCGCACCTGACAGTCCAACGGAGGCCTGCGTTGCACCACCATACTATACACCACTTACCAACAGAACAAGTAAGCAAAAACACCCTCACAACATATTGATCGACTATTAATTTCTATTATTAGAGCGAGAACCAGCCGCTGTTTCGGTTGATTTGTTGTTGTAAGGTAGATAGAGATAGATAGTAAGATTGGTTTGAGTATGTAATGCATTTTAATCATCCACCACCCCCGCCTCCCCTATTCACCCCTTGCTGGCCCGACAAACAATATTTCGCCATAGCATTTAACGTTGCTGCTGCACAATATCAACAACGCATAGTAGGTATACTATACAATACAATACAACATCGGATTCGATCTAAATGCAGCAGCGACGAGGGAGACGCGCGCTCTGATATACGATCGTCCATTTTTTATTCCACTAATCCAATCAGACTTTAAACAACGTCGCGACATTTACTCAACGAATTTCGCGTGATTGCGACGAATATATTAATGGCCATGATCGTCGTGTTGTCGAGATTTATTAAGAAAAATTAATCTCGCAGGAATAGAGCCGAGCAGAGACGCCAAACAGCAGAGTAGAGAGAGCGTACATATTATATATAGGAATGGCAGAATGTTGTTAATGGTTTTTGCATGATGTTGGAAAAGCAACAAATGATTTCGGTTTTAGATGTGGTGTGTGGAGAGGAAGCAAACGAGAGTTGAAAAAAAACACAGACACACACGCACACATACATACATATAAATAACATATACAAGTACACAACAGTTTTGCTCGGTCGATATTGGTGTAATTAGCTGAAAGACCCCCGTATGAGTCAACTGCAAGAGCTACACACACACACACACACACACCACTACATTTCCACCCCGGCTCACAACAACACACAGCGCACACGGACGGACGTTCATTGCGTGCCGCTTACACACGCCAGACGTTCATTAAAGAGAATTTTTCTCACGTGCGCCATACGAAAATCACAGCCCTTCCAAAATAGGAAAAGGCACGAGGCATACATTTGGATATATACTTATACTTACATATATATTTTTTAATATTGTATAACGAATTCACCGCACCGAATAGGAGCGAGAGCGTGCGCTCGCCTCGCTCGTGCTCGGCTCAATTGCAGCGCGCATATAAATAAAATCCGTTTGATCATTAAATAGAATATTTTCTAATCCAATCTATCATTCATGCAAATCAATATTTCGATTCTCATTTGCGTTGACAAACAAGCAACAATTTGTTGTTTGATATGAACGGTGGAGGAAAAACATACATGCACACACATATACACACACCATGTACACTGGCAGTTTCATCATTTTTCATGAATTCACTTATCTTACAGACAATTTCCCTTCATACATGCTTTTACCTTTTATATACAACCTGTAACAAATAACAACAACAAGTTGTAATAAAAATTTAATAAAAATTCCTTTTTATGTTCTTGTGGGAGGCTAAAAAACATACAACAAGCAAACATTTATGTGAAACAATTTATCTTTTTTGTTATTGTTGTTGTTGTTGTTGTTGCTACATGTACCCTACATTGTAATTGCGGGGGCATTTATTTATTAATTAGCAAATTTTTGAAAAAAATACTATAAATGCCTTTAGTAAGTCGTATAGTCATTCATTTATTGTCATCTCAAAAATGCATTTATGTGAAACAACTTTTTTCTTTTATTATTGTTGCTGTTGTTACATGTAAGTACTTGTCATTGCGCTGAGCGTTTGTTTATTAATTATCCAAATTTTGAAAAATACCATAAATGGGTTTGGTAATGTATCGTAGTTGTCCATTTATTGTCATTTCAAAAATACAATTTTAAGAAACACTTTTGTAAAACAATTTATCTTTTTTCTTATTGTTGTTTTTGCTACAAGTAAAATTGAATTTGTACCAAGCGTTTGTTTAAAATTTTTTGAAAAAACACTAGATTCCATTAGGATTTATTAAAGTTTTGTGTTCTCTTTTGTTATTGAAATATTTTTCATTGTTCAGTCAATAATAATGCATATAGAAATGCATATAGAAATGCATATAGAAATGCATATAGAAATGCATATTTACATTCATCAGATCATGCTTTACCACCACAAGAAAGAATTGAAGGCAGCACAGTCAGGCAGCGATCTGTACGATTTTTTAGGCGAAGGGATAATAAATGAAAGACAATGCCGGAAGTTCAAATCAGGTGATACCAACTTTGAGGACAACCTAAAAATCATGAATGGCCTCTAAATACAACAACTTTTTTGCTCGTAAAATCGACCGCTTGCCAAGCAAATATGAAGGAGTTATTGAATGGGCGGTCCCCGAATCACTGGTAGTCTATGAAATAATGTTCGTGGTCCTATCTAATTCTGGAACAAACTATTATCACAATGATATGTATAAATAGAATAAAATCGTATTTTGAAGCAACGTATAGATTTCCGAATTTAAATTGAATCAATATCTTGTAAGTTATGAAGAACAGACTAACAAACAAATTCGTATAAATTAGATTATTGCTTTTTAATTTGATAAACTCTTTTAGTGGTCCGCCTCAGATGAAATCACGAATTTTGTGGTCCACGTTACCAAAAACATTGTCGACTGTTTAAGTAGAGGGTGATTATGCTTCAGAATAGTTATTTAAACATATTTCAGTTACGTAAATGAATTAATTTTTGCCTATGACGTCAAATTGATAATAGTTGAAACGCCAATTTTGATTTTGATAGGAAGGAGTTGGTGAAAACCAGATGTGATGTTTTCAATAAAAATGAGACAAAATTAAGTGTATCAATACATATCGGCGACGGACTTTGTGGCCATCATCAGTTGTATTTATTTTTTTTGGATTTAAAACGGCAATTAACAATTATATAAATATAATGTAAAAATTGGCGTTCAACCTATTATCAATATATATTTCAGTAACATTTGACTTTTCTCAAAATAAAAATTGTTTAATAAAACGTCGGCTCATTGATGAATCAACCCAATACAAGAAATGCGTTTAGTAATGTCGTACCGTCGTCGTTGTCGATTTATTGTCATCTCGAAAATGCATTATTAAGAGATTGATTGATTTCCGAGTTAGGAATATTGAACCAACCGATATAATGACGATTATGATGATAATGATAACAGTAATAACAACAATCAGCCGGTGGAATAACATTGTTTTATTTATGAGTGGCAATTAAATAATCAATGCATTATATTGGATGTTAATGTTGGGAAAGAATTGTAAAAGCACATGTTATGTACTATAATATATACTATATACATTTACACATATAATTAATTAGCTTCTATTAATTATATAGCAATAATCTATTTTTATTTTGTTTTCGTGAATATCAATTTGAGTTTAAATCTTAATAGAAAGCTTTTAAGATAAAATCGTTTCTACATAATTAATTTTTTTTCGCAAATAAAACGAGCGATAAAAGTTAGTAGTAGCTGTACATTATTTTTCACTTTTAATGGATTTACGTCAAAATGCCCAACAGGTTACAAACAATAAATTTTTTAAATAATAATCTTAAAAAGTACACGTCAAAATTTAACGAATGTGTTATTCGATTTTCATGAATATACCTACGAATATACGTCCAAAAAAAAAGCAGCTGACATGGTATGCGAGCCATAATTATATGTTATACTATGTATACGTTATGTATTATTATTTTTTTTCGTTTCGTTGCCGGATTTTTTTATTAATGAAGTAAAAAATTAATAATTTTGTCGTAACATGGAAATTAAGCAATATTTAATTGCTTCGCATTTGTTACCTTTATTTTATTCGATGATTAAATTATTATAATTAATGTAAAGTGAACAAATTTCGCTGCTAATTAAAATGCGGTAATTGTTTTTTTTTCTCGTAGGAACTATTGATTTTTAAATTATGATTTATGCGTCGTCTCATCATATTTATGATTATTACATTTTTGTACGGTCAAGTTTTCTAAGTTGCACTTTACTATTTTTTTTCGCCTTGCTCCTATTCTGCAAGTTTCTTTTTTGATTTTTTAGCATTTTATTCTTGCTCTGGTTTTTAGAACGATTTTGATGAAAATTCTTAAATGTTTTGATGGAAATTGCCAAAAATCAAAAAAATATCGGCAAATAATTGTCAGAAATCCACACGCATTGAAAAATCAATTCAAAATGCTTTCTCTCCTACAACTTATCGTTTTTTAAATTATGATTTATGTCTCGTGCCATCACATTAATGATTATTACATTTTTGTACAGTAAAGTTCTCCAAGTTGCACTACTACCACTACTTATTTTCGCCTCCTCGCTTCTTTGATTAATATAAATTTATAATTGCTTTTTAAGTGAGAAAGTTCGCACTAAATATCTGGATGATATCTCTAATACATAAATATTGTATATGAATATTATTAAATTAATAATTCGTATAAAATTGAAATTATTATTTCAATTTAATTTAATTTAATTCAATTCTCATGCAACTATTTTTGTTTGTTTAATAATTAATTAACAGCGTTTGAAATATTTCACATTGTTGAAGTGCAATTGCATCAAATTAGTAAGTTTTTTGTTGTTCGAAATAAAACAGCACAATTAAAAATAATGATTGTTGTAAATTAATGCATAACATAAAAGTTAGGTAGGTAAATAATAATACATAGTTAGATTTTCCATATTAATTTTGTAAAATGAAATTCTGGATGAATTTATTTAGACTTGCACAAACAACGAATAAATAAAAGTAGTTTTTAGCTATTTTATATTCTATTCTATTGTTGACCGTTCAGTTTTATAGAATTCTTCAATGTATAGAAGTTTAAATATTTAGTAATATTTATTGCAAAAATATTTGAGAAGTTTAGTTTTTCTACCACTGTTTAGGACAATTTCAAGCTACTATTTTGATATGTATATTGGTGTCCATACTGCATACAAAACTGGTGATTTTGGAACTAGGTTGACAAATTAATTAATTATTGGATATTCAGAACTTATAGTTTTAAATTCGCGATTGCCAACTTCTCATCAGATTAGATAATAATGACTTAATTTAATGTTTATGCTACCAATTTAATGCAAAAATCGCCTGTTTCGTATACAATATGCAACAGACGGTCTGCCAATGTATGGACACCTTATATTGATAGTTTTAACATTTGTTTGGAATCCTATTATCTATATTATCTATATTATTCTTCCTCAAGGTTCATTGAATAAATGCATCATGCCATTTAGTGCATCTGCTTTCGAACAATATTAATAAAATTAAATTGACAAACACATTTTTAATAGAAAAACTCTCACATAATTATAAATTTTATTATTGCTGATATTTTCTCGTACTTTACCTTAAAATCCTTCAACAAAACTAGATCTATAAATGTGGGAAATTGGGCAGTTTCTTTTCTAAATAATATTGTATTTTCTATATTTCAATCATTAGTACATATTTCAATAAATTAATGTAAAATGATAAAATTTTATGTAAGTTTACTTTTATATAGTTAGTTTTTGCACTTGTTCATAGATAGCAGATAAATATATTTGAAATAAATAAAATTTGACTCAATTCATCAGAGGTAAGACTAAATTTTATAATTTCATAAAACAACCAAATGTTTTATTAATCATTTTTTCTTATTTTAATTTATTAAATCAAACATTTAAAAAGAGTATAAAATCGCAGCCAAAATCAAAATGCACGTATATTACTTCAAAATTTAGTTTTTGGTAGATTTTAATTTAACATAGTGTTGTAAATAAAAAAAATTCGACTTAATTCATCATAACGGAAAGTAAAATTTATAATTTTATGATACAAACATCTAAAAAGACTGTATAAAATCGCATATAAAATCAAGATACTTACACGTACAATTAATTAAAATGTCTTTTTTTCCGGTAGGGATTTTAATTTAATATAGTTTTAATCATGTAGCACGTTGAAATATGAAAGATAGATTATGATATTTTAGGGTATGAAAATTAATTCACTCATCAATCAAATAATTTTAATATTTTATAAGTTAAAGTGTCAGATTAGGTTTAGTCACCCAGAGATATAACATATTTGGTGCAATTTACAAGCGTAATTAATTATTTCTATAATAACCCTAACACAATGATATTAAAATATATGTTGCGCGCTCTGTGTAAATTGTAACGTACGCAATTCCACAGATAATTTTCCACAGAAACTCTATATTATTATAATTGATAAGCCTTAATTTAATTACATTTAATAATTTTGCAGTCGTCGTCAGCGTCGGCGGCATCGTAGTAAAGAGCAGAACTTTCCTAATTAAACTAAAAGTATAAATATAACATTCCGCGACATTTCTGAATATATGATATACATGCATGTAATATATGTATGTGTGTATTTTTATAACTGTTTTAAAAATAACAATTATAGCGTATTTATACGTACACGATCGCTATCGCTTATATTTGTTAAGTTTTTTTTGTGTTTCATTATTGGCTTTTTTCAAATATCGTTGGCGGAGTTGAGCGCTTTCCTCAAGAGTATTATTGTACAGAAATAAATTTATTTCAGCGCTTTTTTCCTCCTCCACATCACTATCGTCCGAGATAAATTTCACCATTTGTTCTATTTGTGCTGAATTAATCTGCCCTGGCACATACGTACGAGTACGAGTACGTAGTATACGCGTACGTATCGTGTGAACCATTACCATGAATATTTAATAAGCAAAGCATTTTCATAATAATCTTAATTAGTATGTAACAAGTTAAGTTGTTGAGCGTACCAGTCGCTTAATACATTAAAGCACGATCCGTTTCCGTTTATAAATAATGCGGTTGTATGTATGCAAGGTTTCCGAAACCCTTAAAATACACATTTTCCTACCCCAACATCAACGGCGAAAAAAATACACATACTATATACATACAACGCAAACGTAACGTTATATAAAACAACTGCAACTTCTCCATTCGTTTTCGTTGTGTGACAATGTTGGTTTTTTTGTTGTGTGTGTGTGTGTATGTGTGCATGTGGATGTGTTTCGCTTCCTTAGCTATGCAACTACATCCACAATTTTGCATTATTCAAACTGCACATGCAAGCGCAAAAAAGCAACAACAACAAGCACAACAACAACAACCGGGGTAGTAGTTTTTCGAGCATTTCCAACAACTTTTATTTACACTTGAAACTTTCAATAGTTTAGCTAAATCGTATTATCAAATGCTAATTTTTGGGTTGTAAAAACGTTGCGCGCTGCTGTTTATATTCCATGGATTTCTCATCGCCCCCATCGACACACACCACGTAAATACGAATGGCAGTGTTTAGATTTTTTTCCATTACCACCTACCTAAATAATATTACGCAAAGCTAATTTTATTAAATTTTTAGATATATACTTCTTGCAAATTTCCCTATTCAATATGTATATTTTCTAAATATTACACAAAATTAATTTTACATCTAAATTAATACTTTTTTCAGTTGTATTTCAAAATAAACATATGGATTTCAGTATTTATGTATGCTAAAATTTATATAACTAAATTGAAATACATTTAATGCTTTCTGAAATTAATATAATAATTTTGAAATTGGATTGATATTTTCTGAAATACTGGTGGAAGAAGGTGTAAATATATGTTTGTCGCTTTGTATTTAAATAGGTATAAACTTTGCTTGTAAGGGCGATTTATTAGTATTTATTATAATCCAATTTCATGAATGACTCATCAGCGCAATGATTGGCCGTAAATAGGAATCAAAGTGTACTACGAAATAATACTACGCAAAAAGCATTGTTCGTATTCCATCGACACGACGTAAACACAAATGGCAGTTTTTAGATGTGTCCATTAAATTCCGAATTCACATAGGAGTAGTATTTATCGCTTTTAAGAACGATGTGTTGGTAGTAATTTTCCATGGATCTCTAATAGACCCATTCCCATAACGTAAATACATAATATCATGCTAAGTTATTTTGTCTATCTAGGAATATTCTTGTTGCAAATTTAAATATTATGTTAGCTAAATCTAATAATCCAATATTAATTTTCACTTGCCAACACATTGTACTCCTGTTTATATTCCATAAATTTGTCAATACCCCATCAAGTTAACGTAAACACAAATAACAATTTTTATGTTTCCATTAAATACCAAAATTATATTGCACTAATTTTATATAAATTTCTCTCCACGCACCAAAATCAAAAATATATTAATATAGGTATAAGTATTTAAATTATTTCTTAGTATCGCCACGAGATTTCTAAATATTCAATTATGGAATGGATCTTTCTTTACGTGATATGAAAATTTTGGCCACTTTTTTTAATATTTTGACATTTACGGAGTTCTCTTCGTTTTTTGGAGGATTTTAATGAAAAACCTTAAATGGTTTGACAAAATATACCAAAAATCAGAGAAAAATTGGAACAAAATTATCAAAAATCTCCCCACGCAATGAAAAAATCCATCTTAAATTAAGTGTTTAAGAATCTTGGTGGAGATAATAAAAAATAATTTGAATAGTTTATATATTTTGCGACTGCATGTATTAAAAATTTAAAAGAATTGGGTTGGGACACAAAATAGGTTGTAAAACACTGGTCTATATATATTTTTGCCACTCTATAGTGCGAATACGTAAATACAAAGAGCAGTGTCTAGATTTTTCCATTAACTGCACCTAAACAATATTACACAAAGCTAATTTTATATATACTATATAAGTAAATTTTTCTCTCTTGCAAATTTACCGTTGTCGTGTTCAAACGATTAGAATAAAACATTTCGGCGACAAAAAGCTGAAACGAGCCTGTTGCCTCCTTTCACGGGCTACGTCAT